>VXBP01000484.1:771-77224 GCA_013400115.1 Rhinopomastus cyanomelas | reverse complement strand
GTATTAGGAGGAGTGTGTCCAGCAGATCGAGGGAAGTTCTTCTCCCCCTCTACTCTGCCCTGGTGAGGCCTCATCTTGAGCACTGTGTTCAGTTTTGGGCCCCCCAGTTTAAGAGGGACAGGGAACTGCTGGAGAGGGTCCAGCAGAGGGCTACAAGGATGATTAGGGGACAGGAGGGCATAACTCATGAGGAGAGGCTGAGGGACTTGGGGCTTTTTAGTCTGGAGAAGAGAAGACACAGGGGAGATTGGTCAATATTTATAAGTACCTGAAGGCTGGCCAGGAGGGGGGGACAGGCTCTTTTCACTTGCTCCCTGTGATAGGACAAGGAGCAATGGGTGTAAGTTGCAGCAGAGGAGGTTCTGCCTCAACACAAGGGGGAACTTCTTTACTGTAAGGGTCACAGAGCACTGGAACAGGGTCCCCAGGAGTGGGGGTCTCCTTCTCTGGGGACTTTCAAGGCCCGCCTGGATGCGTTCCTCTGTGATCTGTGTTAGACAGTTTTGTCCTGCTCCGGCAGGGGGGTTGGACTCTATGACCTCTCTGGGTCCCTTCCAACCCCTGACATCCTATGATCATCTTATCCTATGACTGGTCCATTCACAATTCACAATCAAACTCTCTGAGCTGCCCCAGTTAGGTCTACAAATCCCAGGGTTCCTGCTTTCCCCCCAACAAACTGTACAGAGAAGGAAAAGTTCATTAAATCTGTGTCCAAGCTAGAGAAAGTGCCACTATAGAAACTGGAACATTGTCAGCTCAAAGAAACGTGACAAACTTGGAAAACTGGGTGCTCTGGAAGAAAAGTCAAACCAACTTTGCTTCCCTCTGAAAAGCACATCAGCCAAACTGGGACAATGGAGCACTTCAGCTTTTTTGTAGACTCCTTGCCTGAAGCTTCTCTATCTACACCAGAATTAATTTGTAAAGTACACCAACTGTGCCTATCTGACATCCCCATGCTTCAAGTAATGACAGCAGATACTTGCAGCTGTAATTTCTATGTAATGTCTATGCTTACTGCCACTTGCCAGCTCCTGGACAGCTCAAAGAGTCTGTGATTCTCCCCCAAGAACACAAGAATAATATAAAAATAGGACTTCAATCTCAAGGCAAAAAGAAACAGAGTTTTGAGAACCACTCCAGTATTTTCTGTACCTAGTGTTATCAGAAAGACTCAAAGTCCAGTGATTCTCAGCACCAAGCACCCTCAAGTTTATTAGAGAAGACAAGCAATCTGGTATCATCCTGACATGCATCTTCCAGCATTCCATCTGCTCGAGGTAGTCACACACACAAAGAGCAAGACACATGGGTATACAGAGACAAGAACTTTACGTTTGCTGTTCCTGTGCTGATCTGACTACACCAAGCTAACCACACACACTGCCAGGACCTCAGTGACTCTGGACAAATACTCCTATATGAACATAGTTAATATTAACTTACCCAGCATCCTCCTGAAAGCCTTCCAGTTCATCTCTTTGTTCTGCAAGGGTGGATTCTAGATCCAGATAGGTACCATTGTGAGACAATTGCAGGGTGCAGTCATCCAGCTGGAGAACAAAATGCAGATCATTAGATTCCAGCAGTCACTCAGATACCTGTAACATTGCCTTCTCCGACAAGATCTCTCCCAAATAAACCAGATGTTGGGAGTAGATAAGAAAACAGGTGCTGTTTGTCAATTTCTGTGGCCCCAAGTCCATACTGACAGCAATAACAATGGCCAGGAACAGAAAATTATAGACTTGAACATAGAGAAGGAGATCAGAATGTTTTATCATAATGCCTTTAGAATCCTATAAGGAAAAAAAGCATCCAGGATATAAATGTTCCTACAGTACATTTGATGGGTCTCTGTATGGATATGGGAAGAAGACGCAGTTGTTTTGTGAGCTACTAAAAATTCCCTATGAAGAAGGATGCAGCCAAGGGACCATGCAAGGGACATTAGCCAAGAGTAGGGGTACTGCAGCAAGGGTGAGGGCCATCAGACAAGAAACAAGTTGTTCTTCCCTCATGTTAGGGTCAGGCCTAAACAGCCTCAGAAGGTGTAGGGATGACTTTCCTAGGCACTAGAGGGGAGGGACTCGACCCTCATACCAACTTCCTACAAATGCACTGAGGTAACCAAGGACTAGATCCGAATGCAGGAACCTGTCTGCATATTTAATGGAGAGAGAGATCAATAAAGTCTTTTGATTTCCATCCTGTCTTTCCTCATCTTCATAATTTCCATTATTTTGTCCAACTTTTATCAAGTCTGACTTTTTTAAGCGAAAGTTAGAAAAGGAATTCTATTACTTATAGGGAGCTTGCAATGGAAGAAGGTCTAGGAAGATCCAGCTCAAAGCTCTGGCTAACTCACCACACAGTAATTCAAATAATTACTGGATCTTCAATCCTGAGGGCAGAAGGAGGAAATAACATGAGCTCCATTCTCATCATGAGATAACCCACTACCAAATCAGAAGGAATGACAGACAAAACCTTCCTAGAGCAGGGAAACGCTTACCAAGAGGCAGGTGCAAGTACAGGGTTGTCCTGCTTCACCATAAGGGATGTAAGTGACCATCTGTTCAAAGAACCCAGCCAAGAAGCTGAGAAACTGCCACCACTGAACCCAGCTGGACCAGCTGCTCTGCTCTTTCATGTGTCAGCAACACTGGGGGTCCTCTTACAACTGCCTGCAAGCTCATAAATACTGTATGCCCCAGATGTGTTGGGTTGCTAGATACAAAACCCAGCCCGAGAGCCAAGCAGTCCAAGGCTGACCTGCCAAACAAGATAATTCATTCCTCTACATTTTGCAACACAAACTGATGGGTCCTTTGCATGCGTCTGTCTACAGAGAGGCGCACACAATGATGGCAGTGGAAGTGTACATCTCTACTGCAGAGACCTCTTTGAGAAGAGGAGACGATTTAACATCTGTTATTCTGTTACTGTACTCAACATCAATCTCCCACCACTGGTGGCAGCCAGTGACTCCTCACAGAAGTAAAGGTCTCTAGCACTCAAGAACTCAAGGAAGGGAGACTGCAACCTTTTATCATAGAATCATCATGGCTGGAAAGGACCTCCAGGGTCATAGAGTCCAACCTCTTCTCCTAGTATCTAACCGCTAGACCATATCCCTAAGTGCCATGTCCACTCGTTCCTTAAACACCTCCAGATATGGTGACACCACCACCTCCCTGGGCAATCTATTCCATATACATGAATTTATCTTTCCTAGTGATAAACAGAGCAAGAAGAAAAACCCATGAGACCATCTCTGCTGAATGACCTAACTCCCATCAAAATTATGGTACCTAGTAGTTGTTCAAGCAAGCACAGTAAGCAGCCACAGTTTTTGTCTTGTGGTCAATACCAAAACCTAATCACTCAGCTTCCTATCACAGACTTGTATACACAAGAGCAGAACCATAAATATCTGGTTATTCTGGATTAGCTAATCAGGAAATCTTGCAGAAGAGCCGGTTTGTAATCAGCAGGTGATGGAGTGTGGGTTTGGACTTAGACTCTGCCACTGTTTGCCATGTGCAAGAAACATTCATTCTCTGAAGGAAAGGGTAAAGGAGATGAGGTAGTCAAATTCTGTTCCAAACCTGCCCCATTTTTCTCTTTCCTTTTTTATTCCCTGGGGAAAGAGTTAAGACATCACATAAGGTTACAATTTCCGACTCTTGACTCCTGGGGACTGAAGAAAGCAAACAGCCTCCCAGTGTAGCCTTCTGCTATTATGAATAACAACATTACTACTCTACCTTTCCAGGATAGTATTAATATGTGCTGTTGATTCAAGATAGACTCTGCAGTCAAAAGATTAAATACTACTCTGGGAAACATTCCCCCAGTAGCCCAGGGTATCTAATAAAATGCTAACTTATTCCAAGTAATGCCAAAAGGCTAGCTACCAATTCAATCAATGTCCTGCTGTCACTATGGAGATTAGGAGATTTGCCCACAACTAACAATTATACAGTCTAATTCAGGAAATAAAACTGTGCTTCACTTACTTCTTGTGACTTTAGTGTCTAAAAAGCACAAGAACAGGAAGTACTTCAACCAAAAAATAAAGCAGTGCATTCTACCTGTATTCATCCCATCTCCATAGCTTCATCTGTACAGTCTTCATTCAGGCTTTCAAGCCCCATACATCCTACGCTGCATCCATTAACAGCAATCAGGGTAACTCACTACCTTTTATTTCCACTACTTAACACTGAGCCTTGCCAATAAGATTTTACTTTCTTCTCTTGCCTGTGTACACAGAGATGGAAAGGAGCACAACATAACTTCTTTTAAAAGGAGCTGAAGTATCATGAAGGCTCAAATCCTCTGTCCAGGATCTCTATCCTGTTTTGCCGCTAAGCCTCACCAGCACACATTTTACAGGCAAAATACAAAGACAAAACAGATTATTCAATTAGTAAATTGCCTCCTTTTATTAACACAAAAGGTAGATGGCTTTTACTCATTAGTGAGTAATCAGTAGCAATTCAGGATGCTGGTCACTCCACTCCGCTCACTGTTAATCCTCCCTGTTTATCCTCTAAGCATCACTTCTCCTATCTCTGGAGACCCTCACAAATGGTGCCCATTTACTTCATTCGTGACATTAGCAGTGGGAAGAACATAACTCACAGTCAGGAGTTGTGACTGCATAATGATCTTTAAGGTCTCTTCCAACCCAAACCATCTAGTTCCAACCCCCTGCCATGGGCAGAGACATTTTTCACCAGACCAGGTTGCCTAGGGCCCTATCCAACCTGGCCTTGAACACTTTCAGGGATGGAGCAGCCACAACTTCCCTGGGCAGCCTGTTCCAGCTCTTCAGCACCCTCACTGGAAAGAGGTTCATCCTAATATCCTGTAATTGCTAAACACCTTCAAGAAATATGTCAGGCCGCACACATCCTTGTGCAGGCATTCTCAAAGCAGTAGTACTCCATGCTGACTGCAAGGCAAGGCATGAAGAACTAAGATCATCACCTATCACTAATGACCAAATCTAACATGTCCAAATGGCATAAATCCCACCAAACCTGAAACTGTTTGTCACGATCTTTGTTTTGCCTCAATAAAGGCTGAGGTGCTGTAATCATCTCCACAGCTGCCTATGAATGAGGTTTTTCTGAAGTGAAGCAGGATGATACATTTCTGATGCTGAAACTAATTGATGTCCTTGTCAGCCATCACCAGGTAGAAACTCATTAGATAACCCCAAAACAGTGTTTTCCAACAAAAAATTGTAAAGCTAAAGAAGATGTAAGAGAAATGAAGAAAAATGAGCAGAAGGTAATTAAAGACTATAAGATTATAAGATCACTTCCACTAGCTGGAACTGTAAGTGACTGTCTACCAGATTTCCAGCAGTTCCAGCTGCAGCTCACAGACAAATTACACTGCTCATTTGGTCATTTCCAACATTACAGAGAAAGGGATTGAGAGAGGGAAAGATTACAGTAATCCACTATCAACTGCAGAAATAAAATCCTCCATTTCTACCTTCTGGTGCAGACATGGAAAATCCTTATCCTATTCAAATGCCTTTAACTCATCTTCCTTTCAAGTATTATTGTGTGTAATTTATCTCCTTAGCATTGGCACACTTCTTACTCACTAAAGGATGCTCTACTGAGCTGGGTTGATAAAGAGCTCATTCATGGTCAGTTTTGCCTTTCTAAAACCCAGTCCTTGATTTGCTTTACCCATCAAAAGCCTGGCACTCTGGCTGTTTTTTTTTAAACACACAGCCTTCTGGTTCACCTGTTTCTAGTGCAACTGTGATCCTGTTACATCCTTTTACCTAGGCCAACAAATCACGGAATCATGAAGGATAAGGTACCCTGATCATCAATCCAACTGTCAACCTAACCCCATCACACTCACTAAATACTGTATCCCAGACCCACATCTACTTGTTAATGCCAGTTTTCCCTCTGCATTGCCCATTTGCATCTCTACCCTTTCAATCAAGTTTGTTCAAAATAAAAACCTCCTAACAAGAAGATTCAGCTATTCCTGCTTCCAATGCTTCTTCAGATGACCTTGAGAACAGGCTTTTTGTTAGTAGCTTCATTTGAGCCTTTAAAAAGCAAAGATTGATCTGATGATTTTACTCTCTGCTACTCTGCACCGGAGACACTACAGGTTCTCACAACACTAAGCACCTCACTCCTCAGTAAGACACCCATCCTAAAACTCTTTCTGTGAAGCTGTGTTTCCACCCACACAGCTCACATTTGCACCCTTTTAAAGATCAAACCTTTTTAAACATCAGCCAGCAATGTGCCCTTGTGGCCAAGAAGGCAAATGGCATCCTGGGGTGGATCAGAAGGAGGCTGGTTCCGACAGAGGTTCTCCTGTCCCTCTACTCTGCCCTGGTGAATGTGCATCCAGAATAGTGTGTCCAGTTCTGGGCCCCTCAGTTCCAAAAGGACACACAACTGCTGAAAAAAGCCCAGTACAGAGCTACAAAGATCACGAAAAGAGTGTACCACCTCCCTGATGAGGAAAGGTTGAGGGGAGCTGGGCCTCTTGGGCTGGGAGAAAAGGAGACTACGGGGTGACCTCATTAATGTTGATAAACATGTGAAGAGTGGGTGTCAGGAGGATGGACCCAGGCTCTGCTTAGTGGCATCTAATGATAGGACAAGGGGTGATGGGTGTAAGCTGGATCATAGGAGGTTCCACATAAATATGAGGAGAAACTTCTTCCCAGTGAGGGTGACAGAGCCCCGGAAGGGGCTGCCCAGGGGTGTTGTGGAGTCTTCTTCTCTGGAGACATTTAAAACCCACAGAGCATCAGAGATTAGAAGGGACCTCGAAAGGTCATCCAGTCCAATCCCCCTGACACAGCAGGATCCCCTGGATCCTGTCGCACAGGAACACCGCTGGCTTGCTGTCAGCCTCGGGCAAGGCTGCAGCAAAGACCTTTCTGATCTTGGGGGCGACCCAAGAGTGCTAGAACACTCACCGGCGTTTTTCTTTCCATGAAAAGTGCAGCCAAGAGCAGGAACCCACCACACTCCCAAAGCTGCACCACCTCTGGGCCCACCAAGGGCTCACCTGCAGCCCAGCCCCTCCATCCCACCGCGGCACACCAGCCTCCATATGTTCCAGTGTGACTCGATCCAAGTGATCCTGCTGTGGCAGGGGGAGTGGACTAGATAATATTTCGAGGTCCCTTCCAATCCCTAATGTTCTGTGAAATCCTTTTTCAAATATCTTTCTAATGCTTTTTTAAGCATTTTCAAAATAATGCAGCTGGAATGGCAACCCTCAGTTGTAGTTTTTGACAGTAGAAGTTATTTACAGTTATGAACCCTCTCCTATGGGGAAAAAAAACCCCAAAATGAAAGGAAAACAGGAGAACATATGGACAAATTCCAGGCCATTCAGAAACCCAGAGCAGGGAGCTGTTGAGGAAAACACGACACTTCAGGGAAAAATGAATGGGTGGTAGTTATGAAATAATTGCAATTCTGGCAAAATTAACAAACCTTCTAACAGGCACAACAAGAGAACTTACGAGTTGATTGACAAGAGTCAGTAAAAGGTACAGAAAGCCCAGAGTACACTGTCTGGTCAACAACTAACTGGAAGCCTGAGTCAGTATCTGAAAATTAAAGGACATCCCAGAAAAAGAGAAACAAACCAAACAGACAGAAATCAAAACACTAGCACATAGTTTAAGACACAGGAAAATATCCTAAACATATTCACACAGAGTTTGGGTGAAATGCAAAAGCCAACGAAGCATGGTGGGATTACCAAAGGATATTCATGTGTCAACAGAATCCTTCTTCACATACACAATCACAGAACATTAGAGATTGGAAAGGATCTCGAAAGATCATCTAGTCCAATCACCCTGCCAGAGCACAGAAGAGCCTAAATCTTAGTGGTTTCAATGAGGGAGCAGAGTCTCTTTAGCTCAGAGACAAGGAGACTGAGATGTGACCTTATTAATGTTTGTAAGTATGTGAAGGGTGGGTGTCAGGAGGATGGAGGCAGGATCTGCTTTGTGTCATCTGATGATAGGACAAGGGGCAACATGTATCAGCTGGAACACAGGAGGTTCCATATCAATATCAGAAGTAATTTCTTCCCAGTGAGGGTGACAGAGCACTGAAACGGGCTGCCCAGGGTGGTTGTGGAGTCTCCTTCTCTGAAGACATTTAAAACCTGCCTGGATATGTTCCTGTGCAACTGGATCTTGGTGATCCTACTGTGGTAGGGTGATTGGACTCAATGATCTTTCGAGGCCACTTACAATCCCTAATATTCTGCAATTCTGTGAAATACATTGACTATAGTCATCAACTCTTCCAAGGACTTCCACTACCTCTTCAAGGCTTTGTGGCTTTAAACCTGAACATGCATTGAGAAGTCATTAAAACAAGCACGATTAAAAGATGTAAGAGAATGAGCCTCAAGGCAAGAGCACTGAAAAAAATGGTGAAAATACATGTAACCCTGCAGAGTCTTCTGAATAACTACTTCTACTTTCACAAAAGAACATCAGGGATGTGAAGTAAGGGTTTTTCACCCTTGAGTAGAACATTTTTGGCACTTAGGCTTCATAATTTTACTTTTTTACAACAGCATTCCTTTCTTCCTTGTTTGATTACCTGCCAAGCAGTTTCAGGCCCCATCTTTAGAACAGTTATTTGGACTAGAACGGGCAAACAAAAAGAGAACTTCAGCAATACTGAAGCACATCCCCACAACTGAGTCTCCAACTCTGTTACAAGTCTGTAAGCAAAGAATGAACATGGCATTACCAGCCCTATCTAAACAGTGCTCATTCTTGGGTCATGCTTTTGATCACCCTGTTCAAAAGGCATAGAGAGAAAACAACTAGAAATAAAAGGCTTCAGTAATCAACTCCTGATCTGTTTTCCTTGGCAGCAGACAGGCTCTAAATAGTATCAGGAGAGGACTAGGCAATGCCACAAGAGAAGAGAAATACAGAGATAATTTGGGTGAAAAGCAAGAGAAGATCAGAGTAGACAAGAACATAGAAGTCTATTGTGCTCTTAGATATTCTGAGAAAAAAGAAAAAATAAATGAAAGAATTATACAACCATTTAAAACTGAGCCCAGAAGACAGTACATAAAGGGCCAAAAAAGCTTAGTCAAGTTCAAAGCTTTGAGATCAAATATAAATAAATACTTCTAGGCAAAGGAAGGTTAATTTCTTGTAATTAAGAGCACATAAGACATCAGCCATACAACATCTATTATTTAAATGGGTCCATTAGGGTGGTACTCAGGTATCCCTCTAAACCACCTGGTATTAGCTACTGCACTTTGCTGCCATAGATACCACTTTCTTCTAAGCACAAAAAAGCCACCACATCACTGTCCTCTGCTGTAAGGACAAAAGCTGAACTAAAACAATGTACATGAGGCTCTCCTTTTCAGTTCTTGCTCCCAACGTATTTTAGAAACATTTGAATGACCCTAATAAAACAAAGAGCAGGTTTGATAGGTAATGAGTGTCAAACCCACTGAAATGGAACAGTTTTATGCATTACTTCAACTTACAGACATCTAGCTAGTCAACTCCAAATGGATCTGCCTGCAAAAAGATGATGGGAATGTTAACAGACACTCACAAGTCCAAACAACCACAGGACTGGTACATTTATGCACGTAAATGCCATCGTCAGCCAAGCTGGCACTTCCTAACTTCAGAGTGAGTAGCCTCATGTAAGTACTCTAGTCACAGAATCATGATTGAAAGAGACTTTGAAAGACCATCTAGTCCAATTTCCCTGCCACAGCAGGACCACCTAGATCAAGTTGCACAGGAACATATCCAGGCAGGTTTTAAACGTCTCCAGAGACTGAGACTCCACAACCACCCTGGGCAGCCCCTTCCAGTGCTCTGTCACTCTCATTGGGAAGACATTCCTTCTCATACTAACGTGGAACCTCTTGTGTTCCAGCTCACACCCAGTGCCCCTTGTCCTATCATTGGGTGCCACTGAGCAGAGCCTGGCTCCATCCTGATATCAACCCTTCACATATTTATGAATATTCATGAGATAACTCCTCAGTCCCTTTTTCTCCACAACATTCTCCTGTCTGAACTGATAAAAACTGCAACACAGCCCTAAAACACTAACAAGTAACCACCACATGCAAGAAAAAGAAACAAACAGACATTTCTCCTTCTCCAGTGCTGATTTTACTATCAATTACAGCAAGCACTCATTTATTTTCAGCATAAGCTTCACTGTTGTTACATTACAGACACATAACTGATCCTTACCTCAGAGCTGCAGCTAGTCATCCTCCCAGGTTTATCCACAGCAGACAAACATCTCACAGAGCTCACATGCTCCAGTGAGAGCAAGCTACAACCAAAAGCTCTGAAATATGAAGCATGAAGCTGTTTTATTTATGACTCTTTTGTTAGGCAATTAATTTGAAACCAATTCTTACAGTAAGAAGCAGAGTTGTGCAGGGTTAAGCTGCTGTCTTACACCAGAGAGTAAAAAGGTGGAGGCAAAACCTTCATGCAAAAAAAAGCATGAAGAAAATTGCAGCTTGCAAAGCATCAAGGTCTTGAGTGCCATTCTAACCCCACAATGTACAAATATAAACCAGTGTAACTTCATATGCTCCACAGGGCTGATGTCACCTCCAACAATGTCAGGGAAATAAGAACCAGCTCCCTTCAACATGCAAGATGACTCAAACCTTTTGCTTGTTTTGCAGTGCCAGACCGTCCCCTACTTAAAACTGTAAAAAAAAAATAACAAGAGGGGATTGTTGGGGACCCATCCTGAAAGTATCACAGTACATTAGGGATTCGAAAGGTCCTCAAAAGATCATCCAGTCCAAAACTCTTACCAGAGCAGGACCATCTAGACCAAGTTGCACAGGAACATACCCAGGAGGGTTTTAAATGTCTCCAGAGGAGACTCCACAACCCCACTGGGCACATCCTTCCAGTGCTCTGTCACCCTCACTGGGAACAAGTTCTTTCTCATATTAATGTGGAACCTCCTGTGTTCCAGCTCACACCCATTGCCCTTCGTCCTATCATTAGATGACACTGAGAAGAGCCTGGCTCCATCCTCCTGACGCTCATCCTTCATAAATTTATAGGCATTAATAAGTCCACCCCTGAGTCTTTTTCTCCAAGCTCAAGAGACCCAGCTCCCTCAGCCTTTCCTCATCAGGGAGGTATTTTACTCCATCTTTCATTCTCCACAGATGTTTTGCTGGCGTAGTAGTTTGATGCATGGTCATGGCAACACTGGGCAGCTCAGGGCATCTCTGGAGCCACAGAACCCCTGCTTGTCCTGCCTCTGGTTCCTCTGGCTGAGTTTTCACTTGTAAAGCAAAAACAAACAAGGCAAGAGATAGTCACGGAATCACAGAACATTAGGGACTGCAAGGGATCACCTAGTCCAATCCCCCTGCCAGAGAAAGACCACCTAGACCAAGTTGCACAGGAACATTTCCAAGCAGGTTTTATGTTGGTTTCCATCCCCGCAGTGATCCAAAGGGAAAACCTGAACAAAACACAAGGCAAAAACAAAGACCCACAGATAGGAAAACTGCTGACAACCCAAGTAACAGGAAGTTTCTGATGATCCAAAAGTCATTATGAAGCCAAATTATAAAAGAAAACAACAGATAGGGTTGTTCAGCTTGGTCAGGCAAGGAACAGCTGAGTCAACCATCCTAAACCTGGAGAGGGATGAACCTTTTTATTATGCATGAAAAAAGTTCAAAGTCAGCAATTAAAAATAGACTTTTCCACTCCACAAAACCCTCCCCTATATTCTGGAAACATTTTCTCTAGTCATTATTTCACTGCAGAGCACAACTCATTTCTGCTCTTCCTCCCTTTGTTGAAAGGGATACCACAGTTTGGGTTGGGATTGGTTTCATGGAATCACAAAATCATTCAGGCTGGAAAAGACTCCTGGGATCATCAAACCCAACCATCAATCCTACTCTACAAGTTCATTGCTAAACCAGAACCCCCAACTCTCAAATTCATCCAGGGACGGGGACTCAACCACCACCTTGGGCAGCCCATTCCAGTGGCTGACCACTCTCTCCAGAAAGAATTTCTTCCTGATGTCCAATCTAACCCTCCCCTGTTGGAGCTTGAAACCCTTCCCTCTGGTTTCGTCACTAACTACCTGTGAGAATAGACCAGCACCAACATCTCTACAATGTCCTTTCCAATACTTGTAGAATGCAATGAGGTCTCTCCTAAGCCTCAAACTAAACAGCCCCAACTCTCTCAATCTCTCCTCAGATGTATTATCCACGTCCCTCACCAGCTTCACTGCCCTCCTCTGCACTCGCTCCAGCACCTCGACGTCTCCCTTGTACTGAGATGCCCAAAACTGGATGAGGTACTCAAAGTGAGGCCTCCCCAGTGCTGAGTATAGGGGGACAATCACCTTCCTACTCCTGCCGCACACACAGTTTCTAATCCAGGCCACGATGCCATCGGTCTTCTTGGCCACCTGGGCACACTGCTGGCTCATATTCAGCCACCTTCTAATTAGAATTCCCAGGTGCCTTTCTGTCAGACTGCTTTCCAGCCACCCTGTCCCCAGCCTGTAGCACTGCAGGGGATTGCTGTGACCCCACACTTGGCTCTATTGAAACACAGAAAATGTGTCCTTCTCCTCTGAAGCATTACCCCACTCATCAGTTGTAGAGCAAGTATCCTGCTAGCTTTGATGTCTAAATGCATGCCTCAAACACTTCTCAGGTTATTTGGGTTTAAACAAAAATAAGCCCCAGATGTTTCACTGAGGTTTTCCCACTAGGAAATTCATAGCCCTTATAGATGTCTCAGATATCTAATACTCCAAACACACTCACTCTACGTGACAGCCACGAGTACTTCCTTTCCATGGAGTTGCTTATAGGGTTACAATAAATACATCCGTAGGTTGTGAGCGCAGGCTGCACTAGATGGATTTAGGATCACCTAAGAGAATAGGCAGCAACTAAGTCTCTCTGGTCTCTGCATCTTACGAGTATTCACAGTCTCTCCTGGCTTGGCACACCAAGGCAAGCAAAATTGGACCAAGTTAATATTTCAAAAACCCACCAGGTCCATCTGCAATTGAATTAAATAGGTCAAAAGAGAACCTTGTTTGCCTAAGCCTTGTAAAATGAATATTTTAATCAGGCAGTCTTGCTTCAGCTTTAATAATGCGAAGAGCTATAATGTATATTTTAAGCAATAATATGTAGAACCTCTAAGGGTCATGATTTTTCAGTAGCCTTTATGTCATCTCATTTTTCTCTCATCAGTGTTCTGCAGGCAACAAATGGTTCTTTCTCCCCACCAGCACAGGGACTGACCTGCCTTTGCTGTCATTGTACCACAGTTATCAGCCATCTTCCCTCTCAGATTGTGGAGCATGTTAACATGAGCCAGTTCAGCAATCAGCAAGTGCTCCTGACATTCAGGGCCAGGAGCTCCTACTTCTATTTCAGACCCAGGGAAAGGCTCACATACCTAGCTAAGAAAAAATGACTGTTCTTTGCAGCTTTGTCTTGTCATTATTTGAGACTTTGAAAGCAGTGTAAGAACTTCAAGCAAGAAAAAGCAACGCAAACTCACTATCACATGCCTTTTCTTTAACAGCATGTCGACGGCCACCTTGGGCAGTGCTAGGTGAGACCGGATTCGGAGGATTATTCCAGAGTCTTGTCTGATTCTTCTGGCAGCAACATCAGTCCCACTCCAAATCTTTGCACACACATTGCTTAGACTGCCAAAAAAGATCTTGGGAAATACCAAGCAGGTTGCTCAGGGGGCTGGAGTCTCCTTCTCTGGAGACACTTAAAAGCCGCCTAGACGTGTTCCGCTTGGTCCACGTGATCCTGCTCTGGCAGGAGGATTGGACTAGATAATCTTTTGAGGTCTCTTCCAATCCCTCATGTTCCATCATTCTGCACTAGCAAAATATATTAAACATTGTGATTTGATGCCTATAAGAGCTTGAAATACAGGTGGAATGGAGGAGGTTCCACATCAATATGAGAAGGGACTTCTTCCCAGTGAAGGTGACAGAGCACTGGAAGGGGCTGCCCAAGAGAGCCATGGAGTGTCCTTCTCTGGAGATGTTTAAAATCCACCTGGATATGTTTCTGTGTGACCTGATCTAGATGGTCCTGCTGTGGCAGGAGGATTGGACTGGATGATCTTTCAAGGTCCCTTCCAATCCCTAACATACTGTTTCATTCTGTGAATGAAATAGAGGAGATTTCTCATTGACTCTTTTTTAATCCATTTAGACATGTTGTTCATTCTGTGACATCACACTGATAATTCAGTGGTGAACAACAGAGCTCCAGACACCAACAAAAAAATAAATAGAGATAATGCTTCTGCCCAGACTGCCCTTCCAGAACCATATGAAGATATTGATTACTAAAGATTAAATACTCCTTCTTAGTAAATCATTGAGGCAGGGGATTGCAAACAGCCTATGGGATAGATCTGCAGTCTATTTCTATTGTACGTTGCAGTTGCAATTATTACATAAGTGATAACCTTGTCCTTACACTGGAGGGGAACCACTCCACTAAGTTCAGCTTTGGTTACAACAGCCAAAAATGTGAGTTCCCAATGAAATTAAATTCTGCAATCAAGGCTTTTCTGTTTAAGTTTCTGTAAGATCTCTCAGCCCAGCATCAGGCTTCCCTCATTAGCTGAGGCACTGCTGTTTTCCTGTCTGTAGTAGATTAGGTGAGTAAAAAGCCTTCTACAGACAGTGTTGGCAACTTTGGCTGCCACAGGCACCAGGTCCTAAGTTTGAGGACCTTGCCTGGTCTCTGCCTGCCTCCCTCCCCCTATCCATCCCTCTGCTACACTCAACTTACAAAGACAGCCTGTGGCCACAGGACCAAATACCAGAATGCCAGAAAGGCAGGGGTTAGCATGCCCTGGCACTGTTTGTCCCTGTCCCAAAAGCAACCTTCACACCTCCAGTACCACCACAGGCCACTCAGACAGATGCCAAAGAAGCAGCCACCACACCATCCAGTTGGCCACAATCAAACTGAGGAAGAAGCAGTGCTAGGCTACAGTGGCACAGCTGGGCACACGGCAAAGGCAAGGTCACAGTCCATCCAACCAAGCTGTAAGGCCACATCAAGCTAAATAACACCTGTATTTCTCGTTGCACGCATTTCTAATCCCTCTGAATTTTAGCAAGGTCACTTCATGAGCTTGTATTTTGGTTTAAACACCTCATGAGCTCCCTCACAACCTCCTTCAGTTGTTCCAGGGGACACGGTCAGAGCCTGTGCCACATCCACTAAGACCTCAGGCTCCTCCGGAGAGCTAAAGCTTCAGTGGGTTAAAGAATTTAGCCACTGGGCACCTGCAAGAATTTTTTTAACCTAGTACTGAGATGGTCTAGATGTTTAACACTTGTGCACCTTAATGGCTTTGGCAGCTGATGGGCACCTAAGCAAAAAATCAACGATCCAAGCAAGAGTGACAGGAACAGCTCAGCCATTCTGTCTGGTGAGACACAATCAAAAACCTGACTCCATAAAACAGAGCTCACACAGCTTTAGGGCACATAGAGTCACATTATAAAGAGCCATAGGAGCACGTCAGCATACAAATGAAACCATAACACAGAGACTGACCCCAGCATCCCTGCTCCTCACCTGCTGCAGCCTGGGCTGGAATTCTGCATTAGCTGGTAACAGTCACACTTGGAAAAAGCAATACATTCAGCACAAAACACTCGAGATTTATTTCCCCCATTCCACAGTCACAGACTTATTTGGTACAGAATCACAGAATTCTTGAGGCTGTACACTATAATCATGTCTCACAGAATGGAATCACATCATTCAACAATTTCCATTCCTGAAGGGTCAGCCCTTATTGCTAAACAATGGCATCACTATAACAAGTTGACTCTCTGTCAGCTGGAAAAGACTTAGAATCTTCCTGAGGTTTCCGCAACCACTAAGAGCAAATAAGTCATCACATAGATAGTTAAACCTGCACTGAGTACTGAGTGCTTTCCATTTAGAAATCACTGCTGAGTTCCCTCAAATACATCACAGAATCACTCTGGTTGGAAAAGACCTCTGGGATCACTCAGTACAACCGTCTACCCTACCTTACAAGTTCACCCTTAAAACACATCCCTCAACACCCTCATCCAAACCATCTTTAAACACTTCCAGGGATGGTGACTTAACCCGCTCCCTGGGAAGCCCATTCCAGTGCCTGACCACCCTTTCTGGGAAAAAATATTTCCTAATGTCAAGTCCAAACATCCCCTGTTGTCGCTTGAACCCATTCTCTTGTTCTATCACTAATTGCCTGTGAGACAAGATCGGCACTAACCCCTCCACAACATCCTTTCAGATAGTTGTAGAGAGTGATGAGGTCTCTCAGCCTCCTCTCCTTCAAACTAAAAATCCCCAGATCTTCCAGTCTCTCCTCCTAAGATTGATCCATCAAGCTTCACAGAACTCTATAATCTTCAGTAACATTCCATTTACTTGTGAATCTGACACAGTATTTAAGGAATAAATTCCATGCAAAGCATTGATCTGTTGCTGCCTGTTTCATGAGGCTAAATGACAGCTCATGACACAACAGCCACTCCAGTACATTACCAGGTTTAGCTTTTCCCAGAGAGGTATAAAAATCAGATCAAGTTCAACAGACAAGCACAAACTAGAAGCTGCTTAGTCTCACACTATTAAGACTGAGTAATTTGACAGCATGATCAAAGCACAATAACAAAGGGGTAACAGACAACAGGAGTACAGAATCACAAGAAAAGGCAGGATAAAAGATGGGTATCAGCAGTGCTCAAGAGGACCTACAGGACTACTCCATAATTACTATCTACAATGCCCAAAATCATTAGCTTAGGTTTGGATAATAAAAACTACTCTAATTTGCACAAGGATAACAGTAAGCCACACTACTTAATCCATTGCTTCACTACAAAGAGCTCTTGGAAAAAGAACACTGAAGAGCCCTGCTGAGCTACCCATCCAGTCATGGCCTGCTAGTGCACAGCCCACTTCACATGACTCCAGCTTCCAAGAAAAATGCCTCCTCTGGCCCAAAGCTAGAAACCTTGAGTAGTGATAGGTAAGCAACTAGGGCAACAGTTTCCAAATGGCAATTGTAGAATAGTTCAGGTTGTAAAAGACCCTTGGGATAACAGAGTCCAACCATCAACCTTACTCTACAAGTTCACCCTTAAACCAGATGCCCCAACACTACCTCTAAGTATCTTTTAAACTCATCCAGGAATGGGGACTCAGCACTGTGCTATGGAGATGTAGGAAAACACCAAAATTAATTATCCTAAGGTCTTGTCTGGAGTATTAGTCAGCATTGTGCTGTTAAGAGCTTGTAGAAAGTATTCACACCTTGGGCAAGTGACTCATTACAACCTGGCAAGCATCCTGCTCATCAAGAGCCTCTCACTGCATAGGTGAGATGATGTGACATCATGTAGTTCTTCAACAACAGATGTTTCAGCAAGCAAAATCACATACCATCACTCATTTTCCTCCTTCTCTCACAAAAACAGAAGGTAAACAGTCTTGCCAACGCAAGCATTAAGATTAATGTAGTATTTCTACTGAAATGTCTTATTTTTATGTTTCCTCTTTACTTATAATTTAAATTACTTAAAGTGCTGCAGGAAAAAATGACATTTTTAAAACTTGTGTTCCTACTAATTAGGATTCCAAAGATCACCAACATTCTAACAGGAAACCTGGATGTGTTCCTATGAAACTGGGTCTAGGTGGTCCTGCTCTGGCAGGGAGATTGTACTAGTTATTCTTTCAAGGTCCCTTCCAGTCCCTAATGTTCTGTGATTCTGTGGAATAAAAAGCTCCCAAACCTTCCCAAAAAAGACCAGTCTCAGAAACATCTTCCCTGAGTGAACTAGTTCAACATGCCAATTCTACAGTTCCATATTAATCTGAGAAGGAATGTCTTCCCAGTGAGGGTGACGGAGCACTGGAAGGGGCTGCCCAGTGGGGTTGTAGAGTCTCCTTCTATGGAGACATTTAAAAGCTGCCTGCATATATTCCTGTGGGACGTGGTCTAGGTGGTCCTGCTCTGGCAGGGGGATTGGACTAGACAATCTCGAGGTCCCTTCCAATCCCTAATGTAATGTGATTCTGTGACATCATCACCGTGACAAATTCTGCAATACCTTTAATCCCCAACACTCTTTCAACACATATTCAATTTCCTTTCCAATCTGTGAGGCTTAGACTTGAGAAAAATAGAGTCCATCAAGCTACAGGTTTGTTGCACTTGGTGGGCATTTTTATACTGAACTCACCTATTAAAATGCTAACTTCAACAGGTTTTACCTGACGTGTTAAGATGACACTTTTCCCCACAGCAAGCTGAGGCACTTGCTGTGCTGACACTGCTCAGATAGGCCTTGGTACTTTCCTACAGACCAATAACACAGCTAGATACCAATTCATTTGTGAAATCATTTGTTAAATGAGTTGTGAAAGTTATCTCACTGGTTGTATCAGGAACTACACTTACTTTGGGAAACCTGCAGAGACCTAATTGCTTTTGTTCCATGCAGCAGACAACTACTTAAATCTTACTTCCACTCACAGAAGCTTGAAATATTTAAACAGCAAAATAACTCCCCTGCCCCCAAATCATAAACTGGATTAAGTACAAATCTGTTTTCTTCTGGACAAGAACTAAATCAGGTGCCAATAAAAGCTTTGCTCATCAGCTTAGCATTTTGTTTTGCTTTGCTCTGCTTTAGGAATCTGGGCTAATGGCGCAGTATAGCACCCAAAGGAAAACTGCATCAACACAATTAACTCCGAGATCTGCCAACAGCAGTGCTGGTATTTAAACTTCATCCAGTTCTGCCACTGGGAGACATTCCACTGGAAAGCTTCTCCTGGAAACTCAGGCACTGCTCTCCTCTGCCCACGCACCCACCTACCCATTCCTGTGCCCCAACTGCCAACAACCCACAGTCCCAAACACCTCCTGTTTCTGGGAAACAGGAACAGCTGTTGCCCAAGAGTTCATACAGCAAAGCTAACACTACCTTTACACTCCCCATTCTGCCACAGATGCCCACATGTGTCCAAGAGCAAGGGACGTTTTTGTCTCTGTTGTAACAGGTTTGTGTTTTCCTTATATTTCTCATTAGTGTAGTAACTACCAGTTCTATCCAGCTACACACAAGGGCTTCAAACTTTCAACCACCCATCCACTTCACGCAGATGATTCTGACTTTGTGACCTCAACAACTTACCCTTTGTACCCTCTGCAATTAACAGGATGTTTCCCCAGCAGTAACCAAGGAGCAAGGCCAGGAGTCCACAAGGCTTCCAATTCGAAGTTCTAACACCCTGCTCAAGCGTAATTTCATTACTAGTTTATCCTCTTGACAGCACTGCAGGTTATGGCAACCCCCTGTCCATACATGATCCTCCAGAAATGGCTAAGAATCAAAGAAATGCAATATTACTATGTCCAAGTTTTAAAACAGCATTTTTCTTGAAACATTTTGGCCTCTCTCCAGGTTCCTTTTCTTCCAGTGCTACCTCCAGTGGAATCGGCTTACTGGGGACAGCTGTCCCTTACACAAAATATCCATCACCAGGGTCTCACCCACAGAGGGTAACTGAGCAGTTATCGTTGACAGCAACATCAGTCTCCTTGAGGAAGCTCCCTCAGGGACTCACAGCTCACCATCACCTTCAAAGCAGAGCCTGCACCTCCAGTTGCTCTGGAAGCTGCACAGTCCAAACCAACAAGAGGCACGGCAGGAAGAACCCCACATGACACAAACCCTGGCCTTTGAAATTTCCTCAACACTTCCATGTGTTTGTGTAAACATCTAGTGAGGCTGGAGACTTGCAATCACCTTCCTTCCCCCAACAAAAACAAACTGAACACAGTAATTAGCTTCAAAGGCAACTGACTCAGTCAACAGGCTTTTCCTATTCCGTTAGGAGCTCATAAAGACAGACACTAATACCAGCTCCATGCAGGTCACTGCCCAGTGGTGACAGCTTTAGAGTCAGGCCAAGATGATCTCCTCTGTAACCAGAGTCTACTCCCTGGTAGGATGGGCACAGAGTTACACAGTTCTGCTGTTAGAGGCTCCACTAAGAACATGCTATGTCACTTACGTACTGTCCCCAGCAGCTGATTACAATTTATCACAACAAATCCCATCAACATTTAATAGATAACTGAAAACAAAGAGGGGCTTCAGTTTGCTAAGACAGATTCCTAAGAGCTGGGGCTCTTTAGTTTGAAGAAGAGGAGGCTGAGAGGAGACCTTATCACTCTCTACAACTACCTGAAAGGACATTGTGGAGAGGCTGGTGCTGGTCTCTTCTCACAAGCAATTAGTAATAGAACAAGAGGGAATGGATTCAAGTTACAACAGGGGAGGTTTAGACTCCATACCAGGACGAATCTCTTTCCGAAAGGGTGGTCAGGCACTGGAATGGGCTTCCCAGGCTGGTGGTTGAGTTGCCATCCCTGGATATGTTTAAGGGTGGTTTGGATGAGGTGTTGAGGGATATGGTTTCAGGATGAGCTTGTGAGGTAAAGTAGATGGTTGGAGCTGACGATCCCAGTGGTCTTTTCCAACCAGACTGATTCTGTTTATTCTCCTGCAAAATGTCTTAAGATGACACCTATTCATGAGGCTACAAACTACAAGTGGTACTGAATTTGGCCAACAATCTGCTCTTGTCTGTAATCCTGTTGCTGGGCCAGCAAAAGTTGATACATTTTCTGTCTCTTCTGATCTACAACCACCCCACCAACTCCATCAGGCTTTGGTTCCATGAGAAACCCATCTTTAGAAATAAGCCACAGAAATTATTAGCAGCCATATGAAAATAGGGCATGAGATCAGCCACTTTTTCAAATTGTTCAACAGCCAGCCTGTTAAAAAGTCACACACAGGCATGACTTCAACCTCATCATCAGTCTCCCGTGACTCCTGTACACAGCACACTGCAGTCTTGACTTAGAAGTGGTCACATAACCAACAGGAGGGACCAGAAATGGTTACAGCATTACTTTGATTGTATCTACAGACACACAACTGTCCAAGAAATTACCTTTACAGTAATGCTCAGTAGTTTCATTTCCCTGACACTAACATTGAAACATGCAGACTGAGTAGTTGGCAGTCTGCACCAGAAGTTCCTTCGGAAGAATCCACTGAGAAAAAGAGGTTGTTCATTTGAATGTGTCTTCAAAACATATTTCATGAGTTGCTGCTCAATTATCACAGATTTAGATTGTTTTTATTTGAAGAAATCTAATTTGGTGATGAGAAGCAGAGTACAATTTTAATCAATCTCTCTCGGAACTTCTTAAAATAACACTAGCTGATGACTACTCATGAGATAGAGAGCTATTCTCTCCTCATCAGCTGCATTTATCTCTCTGAAGTATTTGCTGGAATACCAATTACAAACCATAACGACATAAAGGAAGCAAACATAGATCAACTTACACTCACGGGTAATTACTTCTAATCTCCTTTTTGTCACTTGGGTCACACCTAGCTGTAATGATTTCCAAATGCTACAAGCTGTTACCAGTGGCTTTCCCTCATCAGCAGTATCAATCCAAACAACAGTTTTAAGGCAAAAGCACTCTTTCAGCAGCCTACCAGGACCATTCCATTTAATGCAGTAGGTCACGTATTTGAGGTATAAAACACGCTAACCAAGTTCATCCAGTTAAGAAAATATCTAGCTCAAGATAAAATCCTAGAAGTCACTAGACAGTAATCTGCCTCTTGCCTTTGTCAAGCTGTATTGATGTCATGTTCCCAACACACTGCCACGGCTGAGTGTGACTGACAGCACACAGCACATCTGAGCAAAGTCTATTTTGAGCCTGCAATTCAATCAGTACTCTCAAAGCAGCCAGGATTAAAGCCCAAGACAGTCACACTACTGTAAATAGGCCAATGCAACTGCACATTGAAACACATTCCAAGAACGTGATGGTAACCCGGAGCTGATGTCAAGAGAAACACCACTAGCAGACAGTTGCTCTGTGCCAGTGGATGTCTCTACTGGCAGAGCACACACTCGCATCTTCCCATCTCAATTAACAGGCCACAATGGAAAACATTAAACAATGCCAATTTTACTTCCATTCCTTTCCTTGCTCATGAAAAACGCAAGTTCACAATGCTTTGGCAACCCTGACAAATCGGTATCCTTTTACCTTCATTGGCAGGTGATCAGATGCCCTCACTTTGTCAGTGTTACCACAGCCCACTTCAGTCTTGCCTTGAAAACACTATGGATGAGGAAACTGCTCATAGTACGCAATACATTAGAGACTGGAAGAGACCTCGAAAGATCATCTACTACAATCCCCCTACCAGAGCAGGACCACCCAGACCAAGTCACACAGGAACATACCAAGACAGGTTTTAAACAGCTCCAGAGGAGACTCCACAACCCCTGTGGGCAGCCCATTACAGTGCTCAGTCACCCTGAACCCTCCCGAATTTCTGTGCTAAGGTAGCAGCTGCAGGGCCTGTTTTGAAACAGAATTTGCAAGGATGCCATTCAATACCTGTCTTTTATAACTCTGAAAAATACTTTAAAACTTCTTTGCTTCAAGCTAAGAAGTTTACAGTTTATTAGTTTTATTTTTATTTGTAGTGTTAACTCTTCACTAATAATCTCAAACTCTCCTTGTCTTTTTTCCCAGGAGTCACATTACCAGACTTTTTCCCCCTCTAGATTTAAAAAAAAAAAAAATCCTGAAAGCTAACCTTGCTGCAGAACAGACCTCACACTCAAGACATAATGTTTTGATGCTCTGCATCAAATGCAACCACTTATCCTCTAGGCTTTAGCTGAAGGATTTATTCAATACTAAGAGTTTTCCTACAATTAAACTGGAGCTGAAGCTAATCAATGATGTGAGAAACAGTAAGGCTGCATTTCATTACCAGTCTCCCATGACCATTCAGCTATATTTTAATAGAGCTTCTGGTAAGTAGTCTGAACAGCAGTCTCCTCATCTTTATTAAAATCAATCCTCATCTCTGTACAAGTTAACTTCAGGGTTTCCTTCCCATGATGAAAGGCAGGCTAAAAGAAACACACACGTGTTCTGAAGAATTTCAAGCTCAAAACACACGTAAATGATGGCCCATTAAACAAGGAAGAAGTAATATTTATCACAGAATCACAAAACATTAGGGATTGGAAGAGACCTCAGAATATCATCTAGTCCAACAGCCCTGCCACAGTAGGATCACCTAGACCAGGTTGCATAGGAACATATCCAGAGGGGTTTTAAACGTCTCCAGACAAGGAGACTCTACAACCCCCCTGGGCAGCCTGTTCCAGGGCTCTGTCACCCTCATTGCAAAGAAGTTCCTTCTCACATTGATGTAGAACCTCCTCTATTCCAGCTCACCCCCATTGTCCCTTGTCCTATCATGACACAGAGCAGAGCCCATCTGAACAGGAAAGAAGTAATATTTATCACAGAATCACAGAACATTAGGGATTGAAAGAGACCTCGAAAGATCATCTAGTCCATCTGGTGACAGGACAAGCGACAATGGGTGTAAGCTGGAACATAGGAGGTTCCATGTAAATACCAGAAGGAACTTCTTCAGACTGAGAGTGATGGAGCATTGGAGCAGGCTGCCCAGGGGTGTTGTGGAGTCTCCTTCTCTGGAGATGTTTAAAACCCACCTGGATATGTTCCTTTGTGACTTGGTCTAGGTGATCCTGCTGTGGCAGGGGGGTTGGTCTAGATGATCTTCTGAGGTCCCTTCCAATCCCTAATGAGTCTATGGTTCTATGATTCTGTAATTCCACAAGTCCCACGCAAGACAATCACACCAAAACAAAAAATACACAGTGACATGAGAACCCTTCAGCTGTGATCAGCTCTGATCACTTCAACACATTAATCATTTAGAATACTAAGATAGTAGCCTTGTCTGTCTGAAATGAAACACCACATTTTCCTTACAGCCTGCTTTTCCACTTGTGGATACCGACTGCCTACCTTACCTGCAGGCACTGGAAACGCACAGGCCTGCTGCACTCCCACGAGAAAGTGGGACTACATCCCATTTTTGGCACAGTTTAAAAGTCTCTTAAGTGTAGTGTTGGGCAACATGGTTTACATGTGAATTTGTAAAGTAGGGTTGATGGTTGGACTCTATGACCCCAAGGGTCTTTTCCAACCTGAATGATTCTGTGATACTATGAAAACAAGGAAGAAACACATGTAGAGATTGAAAAGCACAAACAGTGTAGTTCACTCTAGCGGTACCTTTTCCTTCTCAGACCCACAGTTCTTCACACAAACATCTAGTTCCAAATCCCACTCCAGTTTCCCACAAGTACACCTACAGGAGCTACAGGAAGCCAGCCTCACAAGGCAAACTTACAAAGTTCAGAAAACACTAGTCTTAGGATCAACACACTTTCATAATCAGATGCAGGTTAAACCTCCAGCTCACCTCCCTCCCTTGGCACTCAGCACTAGCAGCCTTCTCAATCATTGCACCCTCTTGCAAGGGATAGCAAAAACACACCAAAAAGAAACATCTCACAGACTCACCGTTGATATGTAGTGGTCAGCCACAGAGACCCTCACTGACCGTAACACAGCACACTACAGGCAAACATCACAGCTTCAGAAATAACCCCTGCCTGCCTGCCTGCCCAGGGCCACAGAACACACCACCATTCTCTCACTCCTCTTTGTTACTTGTTTCCTTCCACAGTTGCCCACTGCCTTTAAATGCCCAGGCCCTGCAGGAGTGCTCCCAGGTGCAAAGACTCAAGCTCAACAGATGCCCTTCATTCCCTGCCAGGCAAATCCCGTGAAACTCTTCCCCAGTAAAAACAGCAAGGCCTCCCATAAAGAGGGGACAAAACATCAGAATTTTGTAAGCTAATTAGTGTTAAGAGATGAAACGGGGAAAGAAATCCTTGAGTGTGGGGAGCCCAGGGTTACGATGCAGGGACAGTAGGGTAATAAACAGAGGGCAGATCTGTAGCTTTTTTTGATTTCTCCACTTCCCCTGAAGTGTTGGTGAATTCTAGATGTCTGCCTGTGTCTAACCCACACATGGAATGGGGTCCTCACTGGTGCTTAGGAGAAAACTCTGAACTTGTGTTCCAGCCTGATTCAAAGCAAGGACAAGTCCCCATTTGGCATCGCACTCACACTGATGCAATTCCTGCTTCTGTTCTGAGTGCTGGCCCTGCTAGCGTGCTCCTGCCTTGTAAGCAGTGCTATAAAATAGTCTCAGAGTAATTAAGCAATAAAAGAGACAGGCTATGCTTTTTCAGCTGGCCTTACCTCACAAATGACCCTTGGATGAGCAAATCAGCTGTTCCCACAGCTGAGCACTCTGTCAGGGAAGAAATTTTTCCTGATGTCCAATATAACCCTCTCCTGGCACAACTTGAGGCTGTTTGCTCTAGTTTTGTCACTAGTAACTTGGGAGAAGAGGCCAACCCCCACCTCTCTACAATCTCTCTTCAGATACCTTTAAAGAGAAGTAAGTCTCCCCTCAGCCTTTTCTCCAGACTAAACAACCCCAGTTCACTCAGCTGCTCCTCATTAGACCTATCCTCCAGGCCCTTCACCAGCTCCATTGCTCTTCTCTGGACCCTCTTCAGCACCTCAATGTTCTTCTTGTACTGAGGTGAATAATTCATTGCCATTGGTTTAGCCACTGTGATTATGCATCCAGCATCAAAACTAGTGGCATTGCAGGACTTTGCACTTGAACTTCATCTACTACTGGCAGCACGGATGGAGCATCAGCTCAGAATGATGACTGCTACAGCCAACCCATCATTATGAAACTGAAGGAAAAGGTCTAGGGTTTTTTTTTCTTTTTTCTCATTCTTTGTTTTATTTTAAAGCATTCTTACAATGTGGAGAGTGGCAGAATTACTTCTTTCTAAGTAGCAACTAGAAGGCATTTTTCTAAACACATGTTAAACTGATGCATGTGGAAAGAGACCTTTCAGGCCTTGCTCACCTTCAGGAGTTGAACATGCCAGGCTGCAGATGATTCTTGGTAGGCAGGCCTACTAGAGAGCTTGTCACTACTTTTGTCCCAACTTGTTCCTCTGCTAAAAATACATAACAACATTCCTTGCTGTCTTATTAATAACTGTAATACAGTACAAAGTTAATGCACTGCAGCCCAGCTGGTGTGGAACGTGATGACAAAGGTCGATAGCTGGCCCTCCTTCCTCTGCGACAGTAACAGAGTCAGCCCTCAGCCCATGAGTGCAGCCTACTGAGGCACTGTTTGCCAGAGAAGCTGTAGAGCCCCAGCCCAGACCTCTTGGTGTCACCAGAAAATACAGACACTTCGTAAAAGAGCAGAGGTATCACCCTGTCCTGGCCGAGTTCTGAGTTCTGGTCAGAGAGGCAGAATGTAAAAGCAAGTAGCGCTGTCACAGGTGACAATGTGATGGGTACCTGACTAACAGCCTGACTGCTTTGCAGACAGTTTGTGGCACAAAGGTTGTAATACTCATCCTCACAACCCAGCAGGTGATTCACAAATTCACATAACATTAGGCATTGGAAGGGACCTTGAAAGATCATCTAGTCCAACCCCCTTGCCAGAGCAGGATCACTTAGACCAAGTCTCACAGGAACATGTATAGGCGAGTTTTAAACATCTCCAGAGAAGGGTGAGATCAGGCAGAAAGAAAAGGGACTATAATTTCTGCCCTAATTACTGCTGACGGGGTATGGCTATGCAAGCACTGGAAAGAGAAAACTCCTAAAACTTTGTAGAACTCTCGTTCTTAAATTTGAGACAACACAGGAAGAAAAGAACATTGCAACTTGGAGGACCCACATCTTTCTCTGACCACTCCTCCAAAAATACAGATTCAGACTAAAGTCACCTTAGTCTCTTACTAATTGAAGCCATTAGAAAACTTCATAAAACCATTTTGGAAAAATTAGAGAGAAGGGACTCACAAGTGGTTTTGAAATACTGTGTCTAGTTCTGGGCCCCTAAGTTCAAGAAAGACACAGAAGAGTCCAGCGCACAGCCACAAAGATGATGGAGTAGAACACCTCCCTGATGAGGAAAGGCTGAGGGAGCTAGGTCTCTTGAGCTTGGAGAGGAGGAGACTGAGGGGTGACCTCATTAATGTTTATAAATATATGAATGGTGGGTGTCAGGAGGACAGAGCCAAGCTCTTCTCAGTGTCATGATAGGACAAAAGGCAATGGGTGTAAGCTGGAAGACAGGAGGTTCCACATCAATATGAGAAAGAACTTGTTCCCAGTGAGGGTGACAGAGCACTGGAATGGGCTGCCCAGGGGGGTTGTGGAGTCTCCTTCTCTGGAGACGTTTAAAACCTGCCTGGACATGTTCCCGTGCAACTTGGTCTAGGTGGTCCTGCTCTGGCAGGGAGATTGGACTGGATGATCTCTCAAGGTCCCTTCCAAACCCTAATGACTGGATCTAGGGTACCCTGCTGTGGGGTCTTCTCCAAACTAAAGAGACCCAGCTCCCTCAGACTTTCCTCATAAGGGAGGTGTTCTACTTCCTTCATCGTCCTCATTGCTCTGTGCTGGACTCCCTCCACAGTTTTGTGTCATCAGTAAACTTGCTAACAGTGCACCCTAATCTCTCATCCAAGTCATTAATGAATAGACTGAACAGGACTAGTGTCAGTATCCCCCCCTTGGGGCACTCCACTAGATACAGACCTTCAACTAGACTCTGTCCCGTTGACCACCACTCTTTGGCTTCTATCCTGCAGCCAGTTCATGATCCACCTCACTACCCAATCATCCAGTCCACACTGCCTCAGTTTGGCTGCAAGGATGCTATGTTAGACTGTGTCAAATGCCTTACTCAAGATAGAACACATCTGCTATCATCTATCCACCTGGTTATGCCCTCATAAAAGGCTATCAGGTGGGTCAAGCATGACTTCCCCTTGGTGAAGCCATGCTGATTGTCCCTAATGACCCTCCTGTCCTTGATGTGCCTAGAGACAGTGTCCAGGACAAATTGTTCCATCAGGGTTATGGTTAGTTCTGTGATTCTGTGAAAGAAAACATCACATTTTGTATCTGCAAGTACAAGACTTGAGGTATTAGAACAACAAAGTCTAAATTTCTGATTCCTTCCTATTTATCTCCTTTGTTTGAAAACACAACTCCAGTGAAACACATGGTGACACCAGTTTCCAGAGGCTGCATCTGACCATGAGCAATTTCAAAATGTAGCGTTACTCTGAGAACTAACAGCAGGTTCACTCCCATTATTCGTAATACTGAGCTCGACACAGACTCTTGAGCTATGAGCAGCCAACTAGAACTTTCAAGAAACGAGTGTCCAAGTCAGGAGTTTGATCTCCAGGATAGCTCTGCTCTACTCTTTTTCACAGTGCATCAGTGGATCAAACAACTGAACCTACCGTAACTGGTGCAAATTGTAACCTGTCAGACGAGACTAGCAATAACTTCAAATGCCCCTTCAGTTAAAGTTCTGGAGCCAAAACCTTGCATCTGACAGATACCCTGTATGCACTGCACAGCTAACTCAGGTCCTCTGAAGGCCCACATCATACAGGACAACGAGCTGCTGGACGCTGGGCAGCTTTCCACAGTCGTGCTTTCAAGTGGATGCTGATACTCTCCCAGAAAAGCACCATTCACACACAACATTGACACAGCTTGTGCTTTCAGGTCAGAACACAGAGCTGGGTCCTATCCATTCTGCCCTCATAAATACTTTATTAGAATAATTCAAGCACCCACACCCACTATCTCTTGTGGTGCGGGTCTTTCTCAGCTCTAGAAACACTTGCCAAGATCCCAAACACTTTGGAAACCTGCTGGAAATAACCATTGTATTAAATCCCCACTTCTTTCAAAGGATGAAAAAGGGCTGATGTTCCCCTGCCTCATGGAGAACACAAAAGACTTAGGTGTCACATCAGCCCTCAATTAAAACATCTCCCAGACCTCTGCAGTGCACTGGTAAAAGGCATCACGTAGTTTCCCGTGCCTGTAGGTTCATGTTTACTTCTTCAGTGATGATATTCTAGTTTCCATATTCAGTTCTTCAGCTCCCATTAGGAGCATAATGACTAGCCCAAAAATGCCCTCTTCCAAGAATAGCCACTCTGTCTGCAGATACCTCCAGCAGGATCAGAATCCAAATTGTTCTCTCTTCTTCCCCTTTTGCCCAGACTCTGTGCACCAGGGCATTTCTTGGTGCCACTGTGCTTCAAGGAAACCCTGGGGAAAAGCCAACTGGTAAATGTCCTGCTTTTGGAAAATGTCAGGCTGGCGCCAGGATATTGCGTGGCACTGACTCTGGTTTCAGAGCTGAGCTCCACACCAGGACACAACCCTGTGCAACAGCCCCCGTTATCAGTTTACATTGCACGATGCCCCCGAGTCTGCCCTGGCTTTCATCTAGGCCTAAATCACAGCAGCTAAAGATGGAAATCTGGATGGCTTCTTTATGAATGAAACTCCTGAATCCCTCTAGCGCTCACAGGATTTGTTTGCTGATACCACTGCTTTTCTGAATGACACTGTTCCTAATTACAAATCTTTGGACAAGACATAAATACTGAAGTTGCCTCCAGCTTTCTCAGAGCAAACAAAAGGTAAAAACAACTATCTTTATATAGCTCTGTGGTTCCCCTCCCCACCATGACCACCACTACATTACACACATTGTGGAATGGTTTTTTTTTTCCATGATTACACAGAGCATTTAGATTCATTTTGCTTGATAAACTTGTGTGATTTGCTATATTATTGTAAACATGCATTTGTTAAAGAGCTGCCCCAACACCAAACAGTAGTGTGGGAGAAGGCCAGTGGCATCCTGGGGCGGATCAGAAGCGGGGTGGTTAGCCCTGGTGAGACTCCATCTGGAATATTGTGTCCCATTTCTGGACCTCTCAGTTCAACAAGGACATAAAACTGCTGGAGAGAGTCCAGCACAGAGCCACAGAGGTAATGGAGTAGAACGCCTCTCTGATGAGGAAAGGCTGACAGAACCGGGTCTCTTGAGCTTGGAGAAATGGAGACTGAAGGGTGACCTCATTAATCTTGATAAATATGTGAAAGGTGGGTGTCAGGAGGATGGAGCCAGGATCTTCTCAATGTCATCTACTGATAAGACAAGGGGCAATGGGTGTAAGCTGGAAGAGAGGAGATTCCACATTAATATGAGAAGGAACTTCTTCCCAATGAGGGTGACCCAGGGGGGTTGTGGAGTCTCCGTCTCTGGAGACGTTTAAAACCCACCTGGATACGTTCCTGTGTGACCTATCTAGGTGATCCTGCTGTGGCAGGAGGATTGGACTAGAGGATCTTTCGAGGTCCCTTCCAATCCCTAATGTTCTGTGATTCTGTGACATGCAAACAGAATGTGGCCGCGTACTCTCATGCTGTAATGGCATGAGCAAGATTTAACAAAGAAGATCTCTAAATAAAGCACAACCACTTGACATTGGCCAGGCACACAATATCTATATCTCCTGGATGACTCTGGGTCAGCAAATCAGAAGTATCAAGTAACTCAAAGCAATTCAAACCCAACAAGCCCAAAGTACCAAATTAGATTCCAAGTGCATTATTGGCCCTTTGCCTGAGCCGCAAACTTAGATCCGGTTCTGCATTTTCCCAGGGTTCACGGAAATGGGCAAAAGGGACATCTGCATCCAGAGGCCAGACTATATTCAATGGTCATTCGACCAACATAGTAAGAGAGACCTAAAAACCTCAGAAGCAAAGCAGACAAAGCCAAATCCAAAATGGTGTTTTGGGCAACCAAACCAGCGTAAACAACCCAGAGAACACCATGGCTTAGCTACTCAGCAAGAACTTCGGGATAAAAACACCCAAATGGGATTTGTGGTACTTCACTGCACTAACAGCTAGGAAGATGAGACACCATGTAGCACTGGAGCATCTGAAACCATGGTGGAGTAGGCAAGGCAAGCACTTGATGAGCACTCTGCTCACGGGGTTTCTTAGCAGAACTCAGGGCAACCAGAGTGCAGCAAATACTTCACCCAGAGATATGGCTGCAGTAAAAGGTGTGTGCACAGTGAGAAGTGGGAAGAAAAGAGGAAGGTTACAATCAGGCACCTAATTCCAACAGAAAAAAGGACTGCAGACATCTTTTTTCTCAGTTTTCCTATCAATCGGTTTCAGTGCTCCTCCTCATCCAGAATCTTGATGCATTCAGGCTGGTAAAGCCCATCCTATCCTTTGCTGATGGAACTGCCACCTAACTTCACTGCACTTTTCCACAAGGACCTAAAAACACTGCCACTCAAAAGACACTTTATAGTATGAAATCAGGAGTTATACTTGCAAGGAAGAGGACTAAAACACTGCAGCCTTTTGGAGTCAAACTATAACACATCAGGTACAAAAAGGCTACCAACAGCACACTACACTGGATCAGAATGTCAAAGCTTTTTTCACTTCAGATTTCAATCGGTTTTCTTAATAATTGGTTTTAATGTTTAACATAGAGTGACTTGCAATATATACAATTATTTTATTAACTACAAAAATACCATCATCAGTACAAATTTCACTTCAGCCACGGTGAAATGTGAGGGAGCTGGATTCCTGCCACTGACTTCACTCTCTCAAGTAGAACCCTCAGAAGTACAATCATTTATGAGGAGCTGTGCATTTATGAGGAGATGTTGCTCTGAAGGCATCGAGTTGGCACCTCTGTTCAGAAAATAAGTGAATATTCACCCAGGTCAGAAGACTAGAACTAAACAACTAATGCCACAATTACAGAACATTAGGGATTGGAAGGAACCTCGAAAGATCTTCTAGTCCAATCCCCCTGCCACAGCAGGACCATCTAGACCAAGTAGCACAGGAACACAGCCAGAAGGGTTTTAAATGTCTCTGGAGAAGGAACCTCCACAACCCCTCCAGGAAGCCCATTCCAGGGCTCTGTCACCCTCACTGGGAACAAGTTCTTTCTCATATTGATGTGGAACCTCCTCTGTTCCAGTTGACACCCATTGCCCCTTGTCCTATCACTAGATGGCATTGAGAAGATCCTGCTCCATCTCCCTGACACCCACCCTTCACATATTTATCAACATTAATGAGGTCACCCCTCAATCTCCTTTTCTCCAAGCTATAGAGACCCAGTTCCCTCAGTCTTTCCTCATCAGGGAGGTGTTCTACTCCATCATCCTCATGGCTCTGCACTGGACTCTCTCCGATTAAAGAAAAGTAGCACTGATCATTGGAACTTGCTGGTAAAGAGGCTAACAGCTCCTAAGAGTTCAGGAATGATTTAGGCAGCAGCATTACTACGTACCTGCACTATGAACTCCTAAATCTATTTCAAGACATTTTATTCTAGTCATCATCAAGTTACTAAGTGGACCATCAAACCATTAGCTCACTAATTTTCAAAGCAATCAAGCTTCAAACATGTTAACATGAACGGACATCTGAATTTCAATTTATGCTTTACTTTGACAGCTGAATTCTGAGATGCAGAGTTTGTCCTGATCTCTGGCAGAAATGGAGCAAAACCCTTTCCACTTAGCTACTGTGGTGATCTTTGAGAAACCGGGTGACTACACAACCGAGGACAGGCTGCAAAAAGCATGTCTTTACCTCACAAAAAAAAATAAAAATGGCACACCTGTCCCTAAGAAGAGACACAAACCAGTTGTTTCGATGAAGTCACACACGTGAAGATGCAGAGCCAAACACAGCAAGGCTGAGTTAACTGCAAGTGCACACAACAGACTGAGCTTTCAGTACAACTAATAAACTTCAACAAGTCTAATCAACCCATGTTTTCCTTTGTAGAGGCTAAGACATAACTAAAGCTCTCTCGAAACAGGCTCTGGTTCTGCAAACATGAAAGTAACTGTAACCATGTCCAAGGATTTCAGTGAGCCTGCCCACAGCATTACAAAAGTAGGAACAAAAGGCTTTCAAGAGCCAGAATCTCAGCTTAACAAGCCACTGGGCCAGGACTTGCCCTTAGCTGAGCAGCTATCCCTTTCTCTTTCAATAGCATCCTGAGAAACTTAGGCCACCCTTCAACCAAGGTCTGTAATTCCAGTGTCCGAACATTAATTAAACTGGAGAAACATGTTGCAAGCTGAAACGCGGGGCAGGATTTGAATGCATAGAAGTGGCCACGGATTTCGGGTGGCTCCTAAGACAGTAAACCAATCACGGGGGGGGGGAGGATGGTTAGTGTAGGGTTACAAAAAAATGCTAGGGCAGTGTTCAAAGCAAAGCAAACACAAAACACTGTAACAGCCACAAAAATAGGGCTAAATTAGCTGTAAATCCAGATTTTTAGATTGTCCTTTTATTTACTTTATTGGATGTTGGAATCCATCCTGCCCCGCTTTTCATTAGCTCTGACTCCAAAAAAAAGGCTCCCTTGAAAACAATGAGACCAGTCTCTGAATTGGGGATGACTGAGCACATGAAAACAGAATTGACCCAGCGCACCAAGAGCTTCCAAAGGTTTTGTGCGTTCGGCAGAGCTCTGTTCACTGGATGCTGTATCCTTGGCAACTATTATGTGAAAAACCGCTCCCAAACTTCTGTCTGCTCTGAAATACTTTCATGGAGGTTTGGATATCCTTAAATCTAAGGGGGCACACAGCCCTTTGTCATCTTCTTACAAGCTCCTGAGAGCAAGATATAACACACCAAGCGAGTGAAGAGAGTGTTTTCTTCCCACTTCATCAGAGAGCGAACAGAAGTTTCACAACTTTGTTCTCTTCCAGGAAGAAAGGAGTGGGCACTTTTCCTTTTGTCTTCAGAGCACTTTGCACAACTAACATGCAGATAATAACAAAATGGTATTATTACCACTATTACTATTACTACGTCAATCAATGGTATAGCTTTGAAATCCGAACATCCCAGGATCCTGCCTGGGTGTCTGACTCTGAGGGCTGAACCACAGCTGCCAGCACATGGATTACATGTGAGAAGCGAGAGGTGAGCTATGACAAGGGCTGTGCGGCAACACTCTGCAGCTCCTCACAACAGGGACTGGCGGAGCCGATGGTTTCAAGGGCAGCAGACACAACTCGCTGCTATTTTTACCGAAGCCCGGCCTGGAGCTGCCCAGCCTATTAGACTTCACCACAGACCCTGCCCGAACGAGCTCCCTGCAGCCCGGCTGTCCTTAAACAGCTCGTTATCCCTCAGTATCCCCCGGGATTCAGCCATCGCTCGCTGCTGGGAACGGGCCGGGGCTACTGTGGGGAGTATCCCGCGGGGTACCGCTCGGTGCAGCCGCTGCTCTTGGAGGAGCCAGGGAACCCGCTGGGGAAGCGGGGAGACCCCCGGCCTCTCCCCAGGACTTAGGGAAATATTTACGGTGCCAGAGAGAGAGATGGAGTTACCCGCGCGGGGAAGCCGTCGGTCACGGAGCCCGTCCCCACTGCTGGACTCCCGCGGGTCAGCTGCCCTGCGCCCGCTATCACACCGCACCCCCTCCCCCGGTACCTTCTGCGGAGCGCGGAGCAGGCGGTGCACCCCGGCCAGCTGGGTGCCGAGCGGGATGTCCTCCCGGAAGGTGTAGAGTGGCGGCCGGGTGGGCTCGGGGAAGTTGGTGCTGTTGAAGGGGTCGGTGTCATCCAGCAGCTGCACCCGGCACACCAACGTGGCCATGGCGCGGCCATCCATCCAGCGCCGAGACACCGGCGCCGCGATCCCCCGCCACCGCCTCCTCACAGCCGCCGCGCGCCGGCAAGGCGGCCCATGGTCCCTTCCCCACAGCGATCCACGAGTGCGGCCGCTCCTCAGGCCCAGCAAAGAGCCGGGGGGCGCGGACAGAGCAGCAGCAGCAGCAATCGCGGCAGCAGCTCCCCCATACCCGGCCGCCGCGTTCCGAGCGCGCACGGGGACTGCGGCGGCCGCACTTAGCGCGGCAGGGCCGGGCGGAGGGACAGCGGACAGCGCCCCCTCACGGGCACCGCCGGCGCCGCCCCCCAAGGGGGCCCGGGCGGACCCCGCGTCCACCTACCCGCGGAGAGGCGCCTTTCCTAAGCCCCCACCCCACCGCGTTTGGGCCGGGCCGGGAAGCGGAGGGCGCGAAAGCGAGCGGGGCCTTTGGGCTCTTCTACTCTGCGGAGGTGGGGGCGAGGAGCCTGTCACCGATGTCCTTCGCCTTCTCTCCCAGAGCCGAGGGAACTCTGCCTCGGGGCGGAATAACGAGGCTCCCCTGACATTAGCGAGATGCTTGAGCCGTGCTCCTGCAGACCTCCCGAGGACCCCGAGCCCTTGGGTGACATTGTCCAGCTCGAGTTTAGAACCTGCCCTGACGTCTGGGTACCTGCCGAGGACTGCTGGGTTTGCACAAACCCCTCTTTGAAGGACAAGGACCTGATGGAACAGGTCCAGAAGAGGCCATGAAAATGATGAGGGCTGGAGCCCCTCTGCTGCGAGGACAGGCCGAGGGAGCTGGAGTTGTTCATCCTGGAGAACAGGACGCTGCGGGAGTGCCTGAGAGCAACATTCCAGTCCCTAAAATGGGCTACAAGAAGGCTGCAGAGAGACTGTTTATGAAGGCCTGGATAGGACGAGGGGCAATTGTTTCACATTAGAGAAGGGCAGATTGAAATGAGCCGTTAGGAAGAAGTTCTTGAGCAGGAGTGGCGTTTGAACACTGGAACAGGTTGCCCAGGGAGGGAGTTGAAGCCCCATCTATTCATGGTGAGGCTGAACAAGGCTCTGGGCAACCTGATCTAGTTGAGAATGCCCCTGCTTACTGCAGGGAGGTTGGACTGGATGCCCTTAGGATGTCCCTTCCAATCTGTGCCATTCTGTGATTCTTATGTGAGGCTCATCTGGCCCCTCTGAGCTTGTTGGTCTCCCCAACCAGTCCACACAGCCTTGTCTATGAGGATCAAGGACACAAGTGTCCTGGTCTCTTCATTCATAGGGGCATGGGGTGCAAGAAAAGGAACACAAAAGAGGGGGACAGAGTGTCTGCTCAGCCAGATTGCTGATGATACAAATCTGTGAACAGTTGCTACCACGCCAGAGGGCTGTGCTGCCATCCAGTGTGACCTGAACACGCTAGAGAGTTGGGTAGAGAGAAACTCAGTAAGGTGCAACAAGGATAAGTGTAGAATGCTGCATCTGGGTAAGAACAACCCCATGGATCAGTACAGGTTGCAGACTGACCTGCTGCACTTGGGACTGCTGATGGATAACAAGGTGACCAATAAGGCAAATGGTCTCTGCGGTGCACTGAGTTTGGCCAGTAGGCTGAGGTTGAGGGAGGTTCTCCTCCCACTTTACTCTGCCCTGGTGAGACCACATCTGGTTTACTGCGTTAAGGTCTGGGTTCCCCAGTTCAAGGACAACGAATTACTGGAGACAGTCCTGCACAGAGCCACTAAGATGATCAGGAGGTTGGGACCGTCTGCCTTACAGGATGAGACTGAGAAGGCTGGGGCTGTTCATCCTGGAGAGGAGAAGACCGAGGGGAAATCTCATTAATACTTAGAAATTTTTAAAGCGTGAGTGTCAGGAGGATGGGATCGGATTCTTCTCAGCAGTGCCCAGCAATAGGACAGTGAAACACAGCAGATTCCTGCTAAACAGAAGGAAAACTTTTTTTACAAAGAGGGCAATGTAACAGGCTGTGAGGTTGTGGAGTCTCTGACTTGAGCTATTCAGAACCTGCCTGAGCATATTCCCATACAATCCTGTAGGTGATTGTGCTCTGGCAGGAGGGTTGGACTAGGGGATCTTCAGAGGCCCTTTCCAACCCCTCCCATTTTGTGAAGCTTTGCATCTGTGAATGAAGGAACTCACTGCCCTGACAGAATGCTCACACTCCACAGGCTGAGCAGCTACCTGAAGGGATGGAGTGCACCTTATTTTATGTTCATGATCCATGACTGCCAATCACAGAATCACAGAATTACTGAGGCTGGAAAACACCTCTAAGATCATCAAGTCCAACCAATGACCTAACATCACCACAATCCCTTCAGCTTTCATGGAGAGAGCTGTAGCACTGTTAGAAACGTGGGATTTGTCACAGAAATTATATGTCTTAAGCAAGAAAGCATGACCTCTAGATCATAGTATTTGCATGAAGCAACTGTTTACTCCCAAAATGATTACTGGTTTGGGACTATATGTCATTGTTGGGATGAAAGGGGATTTCTGTCCACATGTGGTCCATCTCTCTGTTTCTGTTAGGCTCAGGACTCGTCGTAATGCTGGTTTTGCATATTACAGCAACCAGCACAAATATTGCTGAAACTGAGAAGGATTTATAAACTCAGAAGCCACCTTGCATTTGAAATAGTTCACAGTTTATGCCTCATCCACTTGTTTTTTAATTAATTTCTCATTTCTGTCTCTCATCTGTGATTCTCAAGCACCATCAAAAGTCACACATAGTGATGTCTTGATGTTGAGGTTTGGATATAAGTCATTGAAAAGTCATGTTTTACAAATAAATGTTTTTGTATCTGCTTTATTGCTGTTACTGAATCACAGAATGATTGAGGCTGGAAGAGACTTCTGAGCTCATCCAGCCCAGTCCATGATCTAACAGTATTGTGTCCAGTTCTGGGCCCCTCAGTTCAAGGACACAGAACTGCTGGAGAGAATCCAGCACAGAGCCACAAAGATGCTGAAGGGAGTAGAATACCTCTCTGATGAGGAAAGACTGAGGGAGCTGTGTCTCTTGAGCTTGGAGAAAAGAAGACTGAGGGGTGACTTCATTAATATTTATAAATATGTGAAGTGTGGGTGTCAGGAGGATGGATCCAGGCTCTTCTCTGTGTCATCTAGTGATAGGACAAGGGGCAATGAGTGTGAACTGGAACAGAGGAAGTTCCACATCAATGTGAGAAGGAACTTGTTCCAGTGAGGGTGACAGAGCACTGGAAGAGGCTGTCCAGGGGGGTTGTGGAGTCTCCTTCACTGGAGACATTTAAAATCCTCCTGGATATGTTCCTGTGGGACTTGGTCTAGGTGATCCTGCTGTGGTGGGGAGATTGGACTGGATGATCTTTTGAGGTCCCTTCCAATCCCTAATGTTGTGATTCTGTGATTCTAACATCACCACAGTGGCCAAACCAGGGCACTAAGTGCCACAGCCAGGATGTCCTCAACAGCTCCAGGGATGAAGTGAAAGGACTGGCCACTTCCCATGCTGACACTGAATCTTATGATCTTGCATCTAGCTCTGTACTGGCATGTTGATATCCTGGAAAAAACAATATTCATGTGAAGGCATCCCAATTGCTTGGATACCTTATGTCAGTTTTTAAACCTGTTTAAATACATCTTTCTGTAGTGTCTGGGTGGCCCATGGGTTAAAGAATATGCTTTCAATAGCTCTCCATTAAGCATGTATTTTTTATTTTGAATAAAAAAGATGACATTAGAGACCAAAAAGTGCTGTTATTTTAAAATTCTGGTTTCAACAAGAATGAAGCTGGACAGTCCATCTTAACTCTTTCACCAATGCATTTTCAAGTAATGCCAATACTGGGAGGAGTTAAGAAGAATAAGTCAGACCTACATGAAAAGTACTGAGTTACATTTCATTCCTGAAAAATGTGTGCACATGATGGATTTCTCTCCTTAAACCGAGGAGCTTAAAACTGTAAACTTTATGTGCTCATACTCAGGCTTTGTGCTGTGGAAAAGGCTTGAGATGGACTTGGGAACCCCAAGGGCAGCAAGTTCCGCAGCCCGTCTCAGTTTCCTGCCCCAGGAAGGTGACTCAGTAGTCAGTAGAGGACTCAGTGGAGGACTAAATAAAGAACCACAGCTTGGAGTCTGATGAGAATTCCCCAGAGCTCCTGAATGCTGATTTCATCCAACATGACCAAGGAAAATGCTCTTTCATTCTCTGAGAAGGCCTCTTCTTCTGTGCTGAGACAACCAACCGCAGATGATGTCCTTAGCCATGTCTCTGATTGTCTTTCCAGATGTGATGTCTGTGGGGCCTCCAGCTATGCATCGCTGGCAGGCAGCACCCGGCTGTTCGTTTGCATTTTACCATGTGTTTAGGTCTTTGAAAAGCCCTTCAAAAGGCTGTAGTGGGACAGAAAGGAAAGGCAGGCAGGCAAAGTTCCCTTCCAATCTCTAATGTTCTATGATTCTGTGAAAAGTCACCCGCCTGCCTTGTTTTAGCTGCCACACTGGATAACTACAACTTTGTGGAAAGAGAGAAGTGAAGGGGAAGGGATGGGAATGTGCTCCACTGCAAGCTCCAAAACAGAGCAGGGGCTGAAGATGGGGTCCTCAAAGACAAGGTCTGGCTGTCAGCAGGAGCAGAAACTGGTGACTGCTTGGAAAAGGAGAGAGCAAACAATCCACAGCCCTGGCAGTTAGGGGGATTGGACTGGATGGTCTTTTGGGGTCCCTTCCAATCCCTGGTGTTCTGTGACTCTGTGATTTTGAACACTGGCTTTTCAAAGACGTGCAAAATAATTCCTAACTAGGGTTCATAGTTAAAATCTCACACTCAAATGGAACAAGAATTCCGTTGCCTTTAGGCCAGCAAGCTGTTTTCTAGTTTGTTTATTTCAGATATCTTCTATCCTGAGTCTGTCAGACTTTGATTAACAATGAGCGAGATAGCTCAAACAATTGTAATAATTTGTGAGCCGGGTAACGGGGAAGAGCTACTCTCTGCAGTGGGCAGGCCCAGGAGCTCTGCCAACCTAGCTACAAAAACTATTGCTTTAGCCCCGAGAAGGTGCTATCTCTCAAGAACTTACTGGCCAGTGCTGCCTCTGGGAATAGGGTCTTCCATGCGGTTGCGGTGGAGAAGAACAACACGGCAGGCAGCGAGGATGGAAAAGGAGAGATTCAAATGGCACAGCAGCTTCTTCACAATCAGCGCTTCCCAGCTTGCACCCAGGATGAGAAACTAACATGCTGGAAAAAACTCCAAAGCTGGGCAAGTGAAGATCATCTATGACTACCACCTAACCTCTCAACGAGAAGACCACCAGAGATTTGCAGACCCGAGGAACAAGACCGGGCCGGGGAGAGCCAAAGCCTACAGTCTGGAGCCGTGATCTGACCTCTTAACTCTCTTCTCCCCCTTTCCTCTTTTCTTCTCTATTCTGTAGGTTGGGCATGCAGTAACTTTAACAATTTCCGTACCCTCCATTTGGGTAATTTTGGTGATTCTCTGTGCTGTTGGGAGTTCAGAACTTAACTGCTATAGTAAAACTTTGACTTTCACGTGGACTGTTCAACTCAGTCCTTTGGACTTCTGCTAAGTGGGGAAGAAAAAACCCCATAAGCCTGAAGAGAGGTTGCTTTTGTCTCCTTGAACTGTATTAGGTAAAGAGACAAGTCACGTTTCTCCAACAGCTCCTTGGCAGTGCCAGATGGGCACAGACAACAGGCTCTTCCTAACTCTCACTTAGGGCAGAAGGTGGCACATCTTCTCAGCTTGATGAGGGACTCAGTATGGACTTTGGATAGGCTCTGGCTTCAACACGTGTAACTATTCTATTCATGAGAGGTATTTCATCCTGCTGAACTCTGTGCGACCTAACCTACACATGGGGGCAACGTTTGTAGGATCAGTGGTGCCAAAATTTACCTCCTAACAAGAGTGACAGCAAAATCTAACTACTGTGAGCACTTCATATGCACAGAAGCAGCTCTCACTTTGAAACCACTACCTGATTTTTATCTTACAATCACAGCAATTCTGCTCGAGAGAAAGAAATGCCTGAAGGAGCTGCTTGTTTAGTTCATGCTATTCCTAAACCCCCTGAGGGTACCAGCATATCCAGTTTGCAACTTCTGCTAAGTTTCTAACAGTGCCTACACTTTAATGTGACACTCTTTCCTCTTTTCCAGCTTCTGAAAGCTCCCCCAAACAAAATCACAGCATGTAGAACTCTACTGGCTAAGCCCTCTGTCCATCAGTGCAATCTGCTAGCATCTAAGGCTTGGGGCTGAAATGGGCAACCTAATGTAGGGAGAGGGCATCTCCTCTTACTAAGAAACAATTTTTATTTAAGATTTCGTAACTGGTATTGAAAATATCACCTCTTTGGAAACTCATTTGCATCGGTATGCTGCCCTCTGCTTGTTATCCCATCATTGTAGAAAGGTAGCTCTCAATGTTATCTCTAGGAAAAGTATTTAGGTTTGATTTCTTTAGGCTTTATTATTTTCCGTGCCCCCCCCTTAACTGCTGAACAGTGCAAATAACCTGCAGATCTCCGCTGAGATAAGCAGTAGCAAAGGAAATTTTTGCTCAAGGCCACTATGTTCAAACAGACTTGAGCAGCTCCTACTAAACCATGTAATCAAGATTCAGAAAGTGACCTTGCCTTACCCCTCCTTTTGAGCCCCCAAGTAAGAGTGCTAACTGTGGGTATTGAAAGTTAATGAGGTTGTAGCTGGGATAAGTCACGTATAAGGTCATAGACGAAGCACAGATGGCTGAGGAGGATCACAGACAGCTTTCCTGTTGGAGAAAAAGATACGGAACTTCAGCCAAGTCCTAGATAAAGAGGGAGAGGGTCCGCACTCCCTCAGGTTAGAATCATAGAATCATCATGGCTGGAAAGGACCTCCAGGATCATCATGTCCAGCCCTCATCCCAGCATCTCCCTAACCCCTACACTATGGCCTCAAGTGCTCTACCAACTTTTTAAACACCTTCAGAGATGGTGACTACATCACCTCCCTGAGCAGCCTGTTCCAGTGCCCAACCACTCTCTCAGCAAAGAGTTTCTTCCTAAGATCCAATCTAAACCTCCCCAGCACAATTTGAGGCCATTTCCCTTCATCCTATCATTAGTAATTTGAGAAAAGAGACCGGCACCAGCCTTGCTACAACCTCCTTTTAGGTCGCTGTAGAGAGAATGAATGTCTCCTCTCGGCCTCTTCTTCTGTAGACTAAATAAGGCCAGTTCCCTCAGCCACTCCTCATAGGGCCTGTTTTCCACACGGGCTGATGGGCTCAGTCTGTTGGCCAGTATGAAACTGATTTTCAGTGATGTTTTAGTCATAAAGGCTACCCTATGATCTGCATCCCCAGTGGCCTATGCTGCTCTGCTCTGGCTGTCCCCAGATGATGAAACAGGTCAGTTGCACCATGTACAGATGTAATACATGTGTTCTGCTGGGGAGAGGTACTGGGTCAGTCAGATACGTGATCACGGACTATATAGTGGTTAGCAGCTGGAATTGCCAAACCAGAGACAGTTTTTTCATTCTTTGAACTAGACTGAATCTGAGTATTGACTTTCTTGATTAAAAACCTTCTTTGAGCTATCACAGACCTCCTTCCCATCTTTCTGTCCTCAGCTGGAACTGGCTGCATACCAAAAATGAAAGCAACAGTCAAAAATCCATGAAGCATTACTCCTGCAAAAGTCTGAGAAGGGTAAAAACCACAAGTGCCTGTTCATACTCATTTGTTTAATTCTTAAGGATGAGACTGGCTTTCATAGTGGCAACATGAACCACTGCTGTTCTGTGACCTTAAGGTTAATAGATAATCATCTTTGGGGTTTTAGAGATCAAAACCAGTTTGGAATTCTCTCCTTGATGTGGTTGTATTTATTCAAAAAAAATCAAGAAGCTTGAATACAATTTAGTGCTGATAACAAGATATGAGATTTGCTTTCCTGTCCTAGGCACAATCTCAGTTCCATGTTCAGGGGAGATGCACAATCATATTTCAACATAGTTCAGCCACAAAAGAAAAAGAACCAAGAGCTTGGGAAAACCTGCTAAGCATTATCCTTAAAAGGCTCAAGCAAAGCAAACAACAAGAGTTAAATATTTGTGTCAACATGATGCAATGTTGATAGCAATGTCAAGAGATGGATATAATCTTTTCTTTGAAGCATGCAGTTATGATTTATTAGCGATCGATTCTTACACTTGTTCCATCTGCTGTTTCTAAAAGTTAAGCAAGTTTGAATGCAGCTGATAACTCTGTGACAAAGAATCATGGACTCATAGAATGGTTTACAGAGGAAGGGTCTGTAAGGATCATTTAGTTCCAACTCTCCTACCATGGACAGGTTAGATCAGGTTGCTCAAAGCCCCACCCAACCTGTTTTTGAACACTTCCAGAGATGGAGAATGTTCCTATGTGAGTTGGTCTAGGTGTTCCTGCTCTGGCAGGGGGATTGGATTAGGTGATCTTTCGAGGTCCCTTCCAATCCCTACTGTACTGTGGTACTGTGATGACCTCTCTGGGCAGTCTCTTTTGGTGTTTCACCACCCTCACTGTAAGCAACTTCTTCCTTGTGTCTAGTCTACATCTCCCTTCTTTCAATCTGAAGTTATTATCCCTTGTCCTATCAGGCTCTCTGATAAAGATCCCCTAATACATCTCCCCAGAGGCTTCTCTTGCACAGGCTGTAGAACCCCAACACTCATCTCATCAGCTGAAATTAGAAGTGTGACAAAGCAGAGGCATTTTATTAAAACAATTAGAAGATCCACAGTTCTGAGTTGTAGTGCCCTTCCTTATATCTGAGCTCATGATCAGAGAACACTGTTGTAGCATCTGTGCAACCACACAGCAATCAACATCCTCTAATGGGCTTTGCAGCTAATGAGAAACGACAGAAAACACAAATCTCTTATTAATCTGGATTAAGCAGAGAAAACAAACTTGTTTTAAACCTAGTTTTATAAACAGAAGGTCTAATCCTGAGCCTGCTTATATAGGGGTGTTAAACTAAACACAGTAGGAATGATGTGTTTGTTCAGTGATGGAGAACAAAGCAGGAGGCAGCCCCACACTCTGCCAGTGACAGGGTTGCTCTTTGCAGCAAAATAAGGGTCATGGAATCACACACTCAATTAATAGGCCAAAATCAACACAAGCAGGGAACATTAGGCTCATTTGTTTAATTATTCACTACAGGGAAAGTCTGTTGTTCATATGATTTCAGAATCTGGGCAGTGCTGGATCAGTCCCCATTCAGACCTGCCTCTAGACCAAACAAGGGAGTTTCTGATCCAAGCAATGGCCACATCTAAGAAATCTGGAAAAAAAAGAGTATTTAGCTTTTGTCTAGGGGGTTCAAAGTGTCTGAGAGGTGTAATGGCTTAAATTAACACACACCGAGAGATCACTAACATTTCAACATGTGTATTATGAATCCAAACCCAGCTTCAGATACAACATTTTTGAGGAAAAGAGTAACAGACTGAAATCACATCAATTCAAACGCGCAGCAGTTCCACAAAAAGCTGAACTGTTGTTTTTTTGAAGAACGTTTATGCCATTAAAACATGCCATTTCAGCTACATGAGAACGTTTCATACAGACAGGCCAGCACGGAGAATAGTTTAAAAGGACTGTTTTATCCCATCTTGCATGAAGGTTTAGGAGAAGTAACAGTGATTCTTTGATCATCAGAATGTGTGTGGCTGAAGAGAATTCTGTCTGGTGACACTCTCCCAAAGACTTGCATGCTTCTCAGTATGAGCAAAAATAGATGCTCAGGCTTCAAAACCGATCAGAAAACTGCATGGTGAACCATAAACCATCCTTACATGAGTCCAATTATTTTGCACAAAGGGAAACCCAAGTAAGATTCATCTTTCAACCATGAAACATTGGCTGGTCAAAATTGGACAATGAATTGTACTTTTTATTTCTTAAAGGAAAATCAGCTGTCCCTCAGGTATTAACAGTGGGATCAGAATACTAACCCGACCAAACACAGAATTACTGAGGCTGGAAAAGCCCTGTGAGCTCATCCAGCCCAGACCATGACCTAACATCACCACATCAGCCAGACCAAGGCACTAAGCACCACATCCAATCTGTCCTTAAACACCTTCAGGGATGGGGACTCCATCACTGCCGTGGGCAGTCCATTCCAGGATCTGATTGCCCTTTCTGTGAGGAAAGGCTTTCTGACATCCAACCTAAACCTCCTCTGATGCAGCTTCAGGCCCTGCCCTCTTGTCCTGTCACTAGTTGCCTGGGAGAAGAGCCTGATCCCCACCTGACTACAACCTCCCTTGAGGGAGATGTAGAGAGGGCAAAGATGCCCCTCTGAGTCTCCTCCAGGCTAAGCTACCCCATCTCCCTCAGCCTCTCCTCATCAGATTTTCTCTCTAACACTTCTATGAGCAAAACTGTTGGAGTACATCAGGCATCACCTTTCTAGAAGAATGAAGAAAATAACTATTACCTAGATAAAACTGTTTCTAAATCACAGAATCGCATAACATTAGGGATTGGAAGGAACCTCAAAAGATCATCTAGTCCAATGCCCCTACCACAGCAGGATCACCTAGACCAAGTCACACAGGAACATGGGAAACATGGCCAGGCAGGTTTTAAATGTCACCAGAGAAGGAGACTCCACCACCCCCCTGGGCACCCCTTTCCAGGGCTTTGTCACCCTCATTGTGAAGAAGTTCCTTCTAATATTTATGTGGAACTTCCTGTGTTCCAGCTCACACTTGCCCCTTGTCCTATCGTTAGAGGACATTGGGCAGAGCCTAGCTCCATCCTCCTGACATCCACCCTTCACATATAAAAGCATCTAGTAGGCAGAATTAACAGGGAAGACTGTACAATCTTCCTGTGAACATAATCAGGCATTTAGTCCATGTCTGGACACCCAGGAGTCCTGACCTCTCTCAGCTGGTCTGTGGATTTCAGTCTTTAAGTCGTTGAGCAGGAGCTTGCAGGCTCAGCACTTCTGTACATCAGGCCACCTGTTAAAGGACTAAATATAGTCCTGCAGGCTTAACCTCAGCCTTGACAACCTTCACTATTACAAACCACTGCTGCACCTACAGCAGTTTTTCAAAAAGCAGTGAAAGGATTACATGGGTCAGGAAGTTAGCAGTGAGGCAAGCCCAGCTCTCTTGATGCAGAGAGAAAGGCAAAGCTGAATGCATTAGCAGAAAAATCTAATGAGATCTAGCAGGTAGTTGAACTGTGAGCAACCACCATGTTATCACTTAACACTAAAGCTGATGTTCAACTGCAGCTCTCCACTGGAGAGCTACTGTAGACCGGGCTGCACCCACTCATTCACTGGCTGTATCATGGTTTAGACTATCATATCATAAAGACTTAGCCACAGTGCATAGCTCAAACTTGGAAACTCATATAAGTCCTCCAGTATTGAGTGCATCTTTCTGTCTGTTCTTCACAGAATCATAGAATCACAGAACATTAGGAATTGGAAAGGATCTTGAAAGATCATCTAGTCCGATAGCCTTGCCACAGCAGGACCACCTGGATCCAGTCGCACAGGAACATATCCAGGTGGGTTTTAAATATCTTCAAAGAGAGAGACTCCACAACCCCCCTGGGCGGCCCATTCCAGTGCTCTATCACCCTCACTGGGAACAAGTTCCTTCTCATATTTATATGGAACCTCCTATCTTTGATCTTACACCCATCGCCCCTTGTCCTATCACTAGATGACATTGAGAAGAGCCTGGCTGCATCCTCCTGACGCCACCTTTTAGTGATTAAAATAAATCAGGTAGTCTGTAAACCTTGCAGATGTGATTCTTATACACAAGGATGCTTGCGTGTGACCATTTATTTTTGGAAGATCATTGCAGCATAAGCAGACCAATATGTGTGCGCAGCTGTGGCGTTACACAGGAGACTCACAGCACTGCAGTTATCCCACTAAAATGATCACTCAAATCTTGAAAAAACCCCACCTTCTCTATTACTAGACCAGCAGGCATCACCTCTGTGCGCATTTCTGTGCGTACTATGTAAACAGCACTGCTACCATTTCTGTGAACAGAGCAGTTTCCACAGATCACGGGGCAGCATCTTGGCAATTGGATTAGGTCTCCTCATATTCAGAGTAAGAGAGAAAACAAGGATCTGAGCTTTCAGCACACTCTGTAAGCAGAAACAAACTTCTCAGTGTAAAAGCTGTTTTTCTGTCCTACATGCCACAGGACTGGCTGAAGAACACACTACAGAGTGCCACAGAAGAACGTGATGTTATAAAAGGAAAAGGCAGTGATGTTGTGCTAATGGGTGTGTTGCTCTGCTGGGGGCACTTGGTCTGAGACCAGGAGCTCTGAAGAACAATTCCAGCCACTCTCTATTAAACAAACACTGACAGCACAAGCACTGAAACCTATTTCCAGGGAGATCTTTGAACTTGTTTATGGCTAGCTGGTCCCCAGCAGCAACCACCTGACACTAAGCAATGCCCCCCCAGTGACTGCCATGCACTGCAGACTTGTTGTGTTACACAGCTGAGGAAACACAGCCAGGTCACCAAACACTATCATGGGTGTTTAGCACCAGCTGCCACACAATGCACGGGCACATATCCCCACCACAATACTCACTCAGACCAGTTCCAGACCAGTCATAGAATGGCTTTGGTTGTATGCACGCAAATTGTTGTAGCTGGAAAAAAAATCACCCCTCAGAGTTTGAACTCAGATGCTCAACTGTTGTACAAGTAACTTCTTTTGGTCAGGCACTGGAATAGGCTGCCCAGGGTGGTTGTTGAGTCCCCAACTCAGTCACTTAGATGTGGTGTTGGGGGATCTGGTTTAAGGCTGAACTTGTAGAGTAAGGTTGATGGTTGGACTCCATGATCCCAAGGGTCTTTTCCAACCAGAACAGTTCTTTGATTCTATGACTCCTTCTAATTTTATTCTTTCAAATGCTAATATTTTATACTGAACCTCACACTTCAACACAGAAGATGAGGAACATACCAAGTCAGGCTGAAGGACTTTCTCTGTTTTCTGATGGCTTGCAATATGCTTAGAATCAAGTTTTGATCCTATTTTACCTCTAGTTAATGGATTACCAATTAACTTGAATTCAGCACTAAGCGCTGGTCTAGACATGCCACACATGTTTGTTCCAGGACATTCTAAAGAAAAACCAAAAGTATTTGAGTCCTGGAAGAAAAAAATGTGTGGAATATCCAGACTAGTGTTTGCTGTGTGCTATTAGGTCAAGTTAGCCTTGCAATTAATTGCTGTGGGGTGAAGGGTGCTAAAAATGCTGGTGTTGACATTACCTAGTAAATTTGGTGTTCCAGATCGCCAGTGCCAGAAAAGGATTCTTTTCATGTCTCTCAGAGCTGATTAGTAGATAGAAGAGAGCTCAGTGATCTTACAGTGTGAGGTTGTAATAAATAAGGAAATCACACAGAATCACAGAACATTAGGGATTGGACGGGACCTCAAAAGACCGTCTAGTCCAATCCGGCTGCCACAGCAGGATCCCCTAGACCACGTAGCACAGGAACATGTGTAAAGCCTCCAGAGGAGACTCCACAAGCCCCCTGGGAAGTGCCTTCCAGTGCTCTGTAGCCCTCACTGGGAAGATGTTCCTTCTCACATTGACATGGAACCTCCTATGTTAATGTTTTGGGTAAACCAGAGTTAGCTACACAAATACCTAGCAACTTTCAGGTTTGCAGTTTTTATGCATTACTTAAAATACGAACAACGTATTTACATTACATCTTTGCTCAGGCATCTTAATGAACTGAAGCTTAACAGTCATAAACCACCAGGAATGTAATGAAAAACACTACTATTTGCTTTACAACCTCTTTCCATACTTTAAAATATTGATGTAAGCTCCTTTTTAACATTCTTATTCTTTCTCCATCTTTTAAATCTCCCCCTGTCTTTGTTGTCTTCCCTCTTTTTCTTCATGGGTGGGAGCGAGCAGTCCCACATCTCTGCTTATTCCAATAAGAGCAATAGGAAAATCATCATAGTGATCACAGAATCACAGGATCACACTGGTTGGAAAAGACCCCTGAGATCATTGAGTCCAACCATCTACCCTACCTTACAAATTCACTCCTAAAACACATCCCTCAACACCTCATCCAAACCATCTTTAACGACATCTAGGGATGGCGACTCAACCATCTCCTTAGGAAGCCCATTCCAGTGCTTGGCCACCCTTTCTGTGAGAAAAATCTTTCTAGTATCAAGTCTAAACCTCCCTGGTTGTAACTTGACCCATTCCCTCTCATTCCATCACTTATTGCTTGTGAGAAGAGACTGTCATTGACTGACATCTTCAAGAAATAAGTGTAATCACAATGTTAACCAGATTCCCATACTCTGCACGTTTATGTTCTCAGTTGCAGCCTCCCACAGCTCCACTGACAGTCAAGTGGGATGTACCACACTATTTGGGGTTTGCACCTAATATTTAATCCCTGCTTTTGCACAGCAGAACCTCTCCACTCCACTTTGTTGTGTGGGACAGCAGAGGCAATTTGTGCCCTTCAGCTCTGACACAGACACACTACCCATGGAGCTGCATGGAGAAAGAATAAACATGATGCTGCTATCTACAGAATGGGCATTTCAGAGAATCCCTTTTGAGTAGAGGGCAGGAAGTACCCTAAAAGCAGTTACAGCTCAAGGGCACAGTAACTCCCCTCTGCCATCCCACACAGTGCTTGCAGGGTGTAAGCCCTGTGCTCAGACTACAGGAACTGAGGATGTTGGGAGCGGAGGCTAACCGAGAACTTGCCTCACATTCAGGCTGACCTACAACATCCTAACTTGCGTACAAAGAAGATCTTGCCTTGGTACCAGCTGCCAAAACTCCCTTCTGTCTCTTTCCTATACACAGAATCACAGAACATTAGGGTTGGAAAGACCCTCAAAAGATCATCTATTCCAATCCCCCCGCAGCAGAACCACCTAGATCAATCATAGAATCACTACGGATTGGAAGGGACCTCGAAAGACCATCTAGTCCAATCCGCCTGCAACAGCAGGATCACCTAAACCAAGTCACACGGGAACTTATCCAGTCAGGTCTTGAATATCTCCAGATAAGGTGTCTAAACATGGGCAGCCTGTTCCAGTGCTCCGTCATCCTCATTGTGAAGAAGTTCCTTCTCATACTGATGTGGAACCACCTATGTTCCAGCTTACAACCATTGCCCCTCATCCTATCACTAGATGACACTGAGAAGACTCTGGCTCCATCCTCCTGACACCCACCCTTCATTTGAAGGGTGATTGTAGACATTTATGAGGTCGACCTAAAGAGACACAGCTCCTTCAGACTTTCCTCATAAGGGAGGTGTTCCACTTCCTTCATCATCTTCGTGGCTCTGCACTGGACTCTCTCCAGCAGTTCTATGTCATTCTTGAACTGAGGGGCTCAGAACTGAACAGAATATTCCAGGTGTGGTCTCACCAGGGCAGAGTAGAGGGGTAGAAGANCCTTGTTGGTGAGGACAAGATCAAGCAGTGTTCCTCTCCTAATGGGCTCTTCCATCATCTGCATCAGGAAATTGTCAGCAATGCACTTAAGGAACCTTCTGGACTGTGGCTTACCGAGTGGGTATCAAGTCACACAGGAACATGTTCAGGTGGGTTTTAAACATCTCCAAAGAAGGAGACTCCACAACCCCCCTAGGCAGCAACTTCCAATGCTCTGACCTGTTCACCATGAGGAAGTTCCTTCTCATACTGATGTGGAACATCCTGTGTTCCAGCTTACACCCATTGCTCCTTGTCCTATCATTAGATCATAGAATCATTAGGGATTGGAAGGACCTCGAAACATCATCTAGATATGGCAGGATCACCTAGACCTAGTCACACAGGAACACATCAGTTGGGTCTTAAACGTCACTGAGCGGAGCCTGGCTCCATCTTCCTGACACTCACCCTTCACACATTTATAAACATTAATCAGGTCACCCTTCAGTCTCTCTTACTCCAAGCTCAAGAGACCTAGCTCTCTCAAAGTACCATTCAGATTGGAAGAGGCCTCCAAGATCATCAAGTTCAACCATCAACCTAATGCCACCATGCCCCTTAATCCATGAAGCTACTGCAGCAGATGTTACTGACCACAGTTTGAGGCTACATAGTTATACTGGAACTGCAGCTCTACTAGTTGCTGAGGTAACAGAACTTCTTTTAAACTAATTTAGAGTAAAAAATGTGCCTGAGTTTTGGGGAGTGTGGGTTACCAAAGATCTGGTGATAAGGCTTCAGCAAGGAAAATTTAGATGAATTCAGAGGGATCATGGGTTTTTGAGGAAGCCAGTTAGAGGGTTGTCGTGCTCAATGGTTGAAAAATCTCTAAGTAATAGTGGTTTCTTTTGGCTGGTGGCTGAATAGTCTCTGTTTTCTAGGAAGCTGCGGTTGGCTGCCCTTGGTAATGTCTGCCTGCTTGGGCCTCTGTTATCTTAATCTGAAGACAGCATGAACATTGTGAAACAGGCAAGCCGGGTATAAGAATGCAGGAAGGGGCTAGATTGCTGTAGTGGTAGAGCCTGTGGCATAGATATGTGGACGTTATTACTGTAGGCAGACTCTTGCCTCTTGGGAGGAAGTCAAGCAGCCACTTTGGATGAAGTTGGTGTGAGGCTACCCGTCTTGCTGAGGAATTTCTTTCTCCTTGTGAAGAAAACAGAAATTAGATGGAAACCAGTCAGCTTGTCAGCTGAAAGAACATGGTTTGGGTAGATGCAATGAGAATAGGTGGATTTACACTTGGAGGAGACCCACAAGCTGCTTTGCAAATCTGATTGTGGCAAAATCTGACTGTGGCTTTATGGTGGGATCATTAGTGCCTATTAGAGCAATTGGGCTACTGGGAAGATTCTGGGCTTCCTTTGAGTAAAATGATGGTTATGAAGGAAAGACAAATGATGCTTGTGGTTCCTCCTGTATTATTTAATGTCAGCTGAAAATTGTTATCTAATGCTGGCTTTTTAGACCTGTCATGCTTAGACTTCATTTAAGCTGGGTGATTCTTCCCCCACTGTCACTGTTGAGCCCATTGCTGTGTCTCTGTAAATTCAGGCAGATCAGCTTCCTGGCGTTTTCTCAGTAGGATGTGAAACTTCAGCATGTTAGTCACTCTGTTGTAATGTTATGCTTTCCATGTGGCCATAATTAATACAAGGCTACCATGAAAGTGATAGTCTCGAAAGATCACACACAGGATGCAAAGGCATGGCCATGTTTAGCTGTTGTGTCTTGGACACCCTTAATACTAGGTGGGCTAACTTGCTGCTTTGCTCCTGCAGTTCAATATGAGAATGATCTGCAAGGCCCCCAAGCTTCACTTAAAAGAGGATAAGTTTCTCAGTTGTTTCTTTGCCTGTGTCCAGACTGGGTTACCTTAAAAAGCTGGATATTTACATAAAGATTTAGCTGCTCTGAAAGCTTCAGCTCCAGGAATGGAAGCTACAAACTTTCTCAGCCTTATGGGAATAACGCTAGAGCCTCAAGAGCAGTATCTCATACATGTTACTTTAGAATCACATAACGTTAGGGATTAGAAGGGACCATGAAAGATCATCTAGTCCAACCCTCCTGCCAGGGCAGGATCACCTAGACCAAATAGCACAGGAACATATCCAGGTGGGTTTGAAACATCTCCAGAGAAGGAGACTCCACAACCTCCCTGGGCTGCCCCTTCCAGTCACTGGGAAGAGGTTCCTTCTCAGATTGATGTGGACCCTCCTCTGTTCCAGCTTACACCATTGCCCCTTGTCCTGTCATTAGATGACACTGAGCAGAGTCTGACTCCATCCTCCTGACAGCCATCCTTCACATATTTGGAAACATTAATGAAGTCACCAACCCTCAGCCAAGTGTGCAGAGCAGCACTCCATATTAGAAGGCTCTAATAAATTCTTTTCCAGATAAACATTATTATTTCATATGTAATGAATTAAATACCTGCTTTATGCTGCACCTGTGCTGAGAACTAAAGGAACCAGCCAGGCCCTTAATATGCTGTAGGTGGCAGATTTCTTTACCAGTCATAGGGTGCCATCTGCAGCACACAGTTTGCATCTGAAACTGAGGTACAATAAAACCATAGTCATAGCTGAAGTGAAAGAAGCAGTATTATTTAAATTCTATGAGAGGGAAATTGGCAGGACTAGAATTGGAGAACATTTAAAAAAAATCACAATGCTTCTTATTTGCCTTTAAAATGCCACAGAGAAATGAATAATCAAAATGAGTAAATGAATTGCAGTGCGCGAGTTATAAAGAAAATGTCTTGTAAATTTTGAACTGTGATATCACAGTATTGCAGTACATTAGGGATTGCAAGGCACCTTGAAAGATCATCTAGTCCATCGTTCCCCCCCACTGTCCAAGTAGAAGCACCTAGACCAAGTCACACAGGAACATATCCAGGAAAGTTTTAAATGGCTCCAGAGAAGAGGATTCAGGTGGAAATAATCAGAAGGAGTAAATGAATTACATTGCCCTATTTAGAAAGAGTGTATGAGTTTTCAGGTGGGATTGAACCAAAAGCATACATGTAAAGGCATCAGCAATGTCAAATATGTAACGTCATTAAGTGCATTTTAATGAATGTTTAAGAATTGTTTAAGACTCTTTAAGACTTCACAAGTTGAACTTGGATTGCTATTAATTTAAAAAGTGTGTTTGCAAATAAATTATGAGGGTTCATCACTGAAATGGACGAAAACATAATTCCTCAGTAATTAGGTGGGACATGAGCTTTTCACAGAATCACAGAACATTAGAAATTGGAAGAGACCTCGAAAGATCATTTAGTCCAACCTGCCTGTCAGAGCAGGACCACCTAGACCAAGTCACACAGAAACAGATCCAGGCAGGTTTTAAATGTCTCCAGAGAAGGAGACTCCACAACCCCCCTGGGCATACCCTTCCAGTGCTCTGTCACCCTCACTGGGAAGAAGTTCTTCCTCATATTGATGTGTAACCTCCTATGTTCTAGCTTACACCCATTGCCCCTTGTCCTATCATTGGGTGCCCATAAGCAGAGCCTGGCTCCATCCTCCTGGCACCCACCCTTCATCTATTTATCAACATTAAAGAGGTCACCCCTCAGTCTTCTCTTTTCCAAGCTAAAGAGAGCCAACATTTTATGAATGGAATAATCATTTCATTTTTAAAGCGAAGCAAATTATTTGTATTCAAAGGAAAAAAAAATCTAAAACCAGAGTATGATACAGAAACAACCAAGTATCTCATTTCAGAGAGAAATGCAGCTTCAAGGTTCAGTGGTTTCTAAAATCTTTTGTAATCCGCTAGCTGAGTCACTCTTTGTAAGTGCTCTGACTTTTTCTGAAGTACCCTTTGCAGGGTTTTGAAATAAAATAACACTGAAAAAGAGACAATGGCCTTGCTGGCTTCCAGACAAAAAAAAATACCTAAGCTTAGGAAAAAAGTCATTAAGATAATCTTCGGAGTTAGGTGTTGCGAATAAGAGAACACTGGGGACATGGGAAATTCTTAGTACAATAACCTGAGCACCTAAAGAAAGCAACTAGCAGTTCCAGAAGTTATCTTAAGCACCTAATCCATCACTTGTTTTGGCCCATTCAGTGCTTACACAGAACAGTAGTAACATGCTGACTTGAATGTGGGACGTATAAATGGAAATTAAAGCACAAGTCTTTGCATAGCAGAAATATCCATTTGGCAATTACATCACTGATTCTAGACAGGCTCAAGAGTTGGGCAGGGAGAAGTTACATGAACAATAACAAAGGCAGTGGTAGAGTCTGGCATCTGGGCAAGAATAACCCCAGGTACCAGTATAGGTTGGGGACTGACCTGCTGAAGAGCAGTGTATGAGAAAGGGACCTGGGGGTCCTGGTAGACAGCAGAATAACCATGAGCCAGCAGTGCGCTCTTCTGGAAAAGAAGGCCAACGGTATCCTGGGGTAAATAAAAAGGGATATGTTTAGTAGGTTGAGAGAGGTTATCTTCCCCTTCTACTGAGCCCTGATGAGATCACGTTAGGAGTATTGTGTCCAGTTCTGGGCCTCTCAGTTCCAGAAGACATATAACTTCTGGAGAGAATCCAGCAGAGAGCCTCGAAGATGATGAAGGGAACAGAACACCTCCCTGGTGAGGAAAGGCTGAAGAAACCGGGTCTTTTCAGCTTGGAGAAAAGGAGTCTCAGATGACCTCTGTTTGTGTTCCCACATCCACTCAACAATTCTTTGCCCCATTCACCTCTCAATGCTAAAAGGGGATTGGCTTACAAAAATTTGGTGTTTTGTCCCCTCTTTATGGGAGGCCTTGCTGTTTTTACTGGGGAAGAGTTTCACGGGATTTGCCTGGCAGGGAATGAAGGGCATCTGTTGAGCTTGAGTCTTTGCACCTGGGAGCACTCCTGCAGGGCCTGGGCATTTAAAGGCAGTGGGCAACTGTGGAAGGAAACAAGTAACAAAGAGGAGTGAGAGAATGGTGGTGTGTTCTGTGGCCCTGGGCAGGCAGGCAGGGGTTATTTCTGAAGCTGTGATGTTTGCCTGTAGTGTGCTGTGTTACGGTCAGTGAGGGTCTCTGTGGCTGACCACTACATATCAACGGTGAGTCTGTGAGATGTTTCTTTTTGGTGTGTTTTTGCTATCCCTTGCAAGAGGGTGCAATGATTGAGAAGGCTGCTAGTGCTGAGTGCCAAGGGAGGGAGGTGAGCTGGAGGTTTAACCTGCATCTGATTATGAAAGTGTGTTGATCCTAAGACTAGTGTTTTCTGAACTTTGTAAGTTTGCCTTGTGAGGCTGGCTTCCTGTAGCTCCTGTAGGTGTACTTGTGGGAAACTGGAATGGGATTTGGAACTAGATGTTTGTGTGAAGAACTGTGGGTCTGAGAAGGAAAAGGTACCGCTAGAGTGAACTACACTGTTTGTGCTTTTCAATCTCTACATGTGTTTCTTCCTTGTTTTCATAGTATCACAGAATCATTCAGGTTGGAAAAGACCCTTGGGGTCATAGAGTCCAACCATCAACCCTACTCTACAAATTCACATGTAAACCATGTTGCCCAACACTACACTTAAGTGACTTTTAAACTCGTGCAGGGATGGTGACTCAACCACCCTACCACAGCAAGATCACTTAGACCAAATAGCACAGGAACATGGAAACATGGCCAGGTGGGTTTTAAACATCTCCAGAGAAGGAGACTCCACAACCCACCTGGGCAGCACTTTCTAGTGCTCTGTCACCATCACTGGGAAGAAGTTCCTTCTCATATTGATGTAGAACCTCCTATGTTCCAGCTCACACCCATTGTCCCTTGTTCTATCATTAGATGACACTGAGCAGAGTCTGGCTCCATCCTCCTGACACCCATCCTTCATATATTTATCACTATCCTTTCTTCTAAGTTGAAGAGACCCAGCTCCCTCAGCCTTTCCTTGTGAGAGAGGTGTTGTTCTCCATTTATCCTTTTTTTCAGTGGACTCTCTCCAGCAGTTCTGTGTCTTTCTTGAACTGATTGCAGCCTATTTCTAGAGTATGTCTTGTGTACTGTGTTGGGGGTGCTGGAAAGCAAGAGGCTGCACCTGAAGGTAGGAATGGGAGAGGCAAGTGATCCTGAACTGAGTTGCAAGGTCTTTCATTCCATGTAGCTCATATTGGGTATGAAGCTGAGGAATGATAGGGTCAAGACTCTTCTTTAATGGATGGTTTCCAAAGAGAACTCTGCCCATACTGCCTTCAATGCCAATCCTGGATCCAGTTGCAGAATGCAGCTCCTGAATATTAATAAGTATTTCATTTCAATATTTTAATTGCAACAGCATTAGTTGTGATTTGAGCTGGAGTGGGGTCTAGTAATGGGGATAGGGACTTGAAGTGATGCCTGTAAGTAGCTTCAGGAAAGAGAGAAAAAAACTTTCTCTAGCTCTGGGTAGAACCTACCTGTAGCTACTTCTGCAAATGGAGCTAGCAGTGACAGAGGTGGACTCTGAAGTTCCCAAAGAGTAACTGCAACTTGGAGAAGACCCACGCTGGAGCACTTGGGCGGGATGGATAGAGAGCAGACTGAGGGACTATCTCTGGGTGAGGGTCAGGAGTTCATCTTTGCTGAAAGCACTGGCTTCCCCCTGAAGGCAGGTTACAAGCTGAGACTCTTAAGGGCTTGTTATCGCTCCCTATTGTTTGTCATTACGGGTGGTTTGCTTTGTGTGTTAGGTAATGGACCGGGAATTGGGGGCTTGTTCAAGCTGAGTTAGCTTCCCTGAGCCAGGCTCTCTCTATTTGCCTAGAGTACCGTAAGTGGCCAATTAGCCTTCATTGCGTTAATCTCAGTAGTGATTCGTTTATTAGTTTGTCCCGGGCTGACCATTGTGGTCAACAAATGACACTTGTTTTTTCAGTGGTGCCCAGGGTGACCGTTGAATCACCTCCCCTGAATGAGTTTAAAAGACGCTTAGATGTAGTGTTGGGGGATCTGGTTTAGGGGTGAACTTCTAGAGAAGGATTGATGGTTGGACTCTATGATCCCCAAGGGTCTTTTCCAACCTGAATGATTCTGTTAATTCTCTCTGCTCTGTTCCCTTTCCCTTCCACCTTGGGAATGGAGAAATGTCAATAGAGAGCATCACTCAATCACCCAGTGTCTGGTCTAGCCCTCATGCTTGATGCATACTTGGGGCTTTTTCAGGAGAAGGTCTCTGTAGGGGCAGGTCTAAAAGTCTGTCTTGGGAGCTAGGTGCTTGTTCTTTGAGCCTTTCTGTCAGCTTTACCAGTGAAATCAGTCTGTAGGAGTAGCAGTGAAGCACAGCTATACTGAGGGGCTACATGTGGACCTGTGTGATGTCCTTAGGTGTTTCTGAGCTTATCCTACTACTTATGATTTGAATGTGACTTTTGTGTGAACACGTTTAAGGAAACTAGAAAGATATTGGTGTTTGATTGTAAAGGGAAGCTTTAATTTGTTCAGTGTACAAACTAGGACCTGGAAAGGACAAGAGTAACTCAAGCAAGAAGGAGTCTAAGTGGCAGAACGTTTAACTGAGAGAAGAGCGTTATCTCAGTTAAGTCAGTTCATTCTATTGCAGCCATAAAGACCAGGAGTACAGTGTCGCGGTTGGGGTGGACGTGCGACAGAGTCCAAGACTGATGTGCAAGCAGTCAGAGAAGATACTTTATTAACACAGCTAGTTCCTTTTTAATACCCCTTCTGCACACAAGACCTGCCATAGCAGTCTTCTCTGAATTGCTTATGGGGGGCCATACATATCTTCACAAGATGAGAGCTGGAATTAATTCAGAAGGTTGTAGATAGAGGGAGATGTGGAAGGGTTTGGTTTTGACCAGGCGTTTGATGGGCTGTATGCAAAATAAGGCTCAATGAAGAAGCGAGCAAACCATTGCAGGGACAATAGATGGCAGTGTCACCTCAGAAAAATCCATTTCTTATTCTAATTCTTGAACGTTTGCCTGGGATTTCCTCTTTTAGGGAGATAGGAGGGAATAATAACCCTCTTTTGCTGTGGAGAGCATCAGGAGTCACAAGTCAGGACTATTACTAGCTTTCACTTGAGGTTAATTTTCTTCCCAGGGTGATTTTTGCCATCATCTTGGGGAATTTTTTGTACCTGGGTATGACCTTGAATCCTACAGTCAGAAATGCAGACCAAAAGGTAGCTTAATAATTAGTTTGTGTGCTGAGACTTGAAAGCCTGTGGGGCCCAATCAGTTAGAAAGCAATTAAATTGGTTAAGTGGTGAGTTGAAGTGGTTTAGGATGTTCTGTCTGCCTGTCAGCTCTTCTGGTGATTCCTTAAGGTTCCATGTTTCCTGGCTTTGTAAGCAGCAATCTTTCCTCTCCTGCTGCAGAGTGAGACCTTTGCATGCAGCAGCAGTGGGAAATGTCACTGGGCAGATAAGCAAAACTACTTCAATTTGATAAAACCTGAGAAGCAGTCTGCCTTCCAGGCTCTAGGGATAAGGTTTTCCCCTGTCCTTTTAGTTGTAAGGCAAAAGAAAAGTGATGATGTGCAGCTCTGAATGAGGTTCAAGGCATCTTGGCTCTTTAGGCTATCACAGATGTTTTAGTGTGTGACTCCTGGCAACTGGCTTAATCTCCCCCTCTGCTGCTTTGTCTGTGTGATGGAGATAGCTGCTTAATTGGCTTCAGGATAAAGCTTGTGTCTCACTCTTCTGTTTGCTGCTACAGGAGTTCTGGTATTGAATCAGAATTGTTAGCTGTGTCAGATGAGTATAACTAGCAGTGTTTACTCAAGAGCCTCGAGGTTTGAGGGTGGGGAACAGAAATAGTGAAAGTAGCAGATGGGTGAAGTTTCTTGTTCTGAAGAACTTCAGGACACCAAGGCCAGAGACGCCCTTTTCTCCACTGGAAACTAGCGGTTAGGTAACTGGTACAGAATATGGAAATTCTAGATTAAATTGCCTTTTGCCTCTTCTGAGGCAGAAAACTTCATCCTGGTTGCCTTGTCCCACTAGTTTGCTGCCCAAGGTTATATTGGCTAAATTCCTTTATTTAAAGGAAGCTGGGCACTCGTGGTGCTTAGATTTTAATGTGACTTAAGATTTCCTCAGTTACTACTGATGCAAGGTGGTACTCTTTTTGTAGGTACCCCCTGGATTTGGAGTAGGGTTAAGGTACAGTATCCAGAGACCCTGTGCGCTCAGTGGACTTTCTCTTCTGTACAGCATTTTTGGTACAGGATCAACAGATGGCAGAAAAAGCCTTGGGTACCGATGTTGCTGTGATGGGCAATACTTGGCTGCTAGTGAGCCCTGAGTGTGTTTGGATTCTGAGTCCTATGGACAATTTAGATGAAAGACATAGTATTCTTTCCCCCCCCCATACTAAGTATGAAACTGGGTTGCTGGCATAGCTCATCCATAGGTCACTGAGGCATGCAAAGGAGAGAATTCCTGTGTGCTGCATTCCTGACAGATAATGTAGGAAAACAAACCCATAATAAATACAGAGAACAGTTACCTAGCAACTTTAAGCTGCACACTTCAATGTGGGATGCTGTTAGAAGAATTACCACTTAGCTTATGAATTTTGAGCAGTTAGTTTTGAGATACTTTAGATACAGTTTAATACCATCCAGACTACAATCTTTCTCTGTGCCTGATGCTTATAGGAACTATCTTCTACAGATAGGCATCCTGAGTATTTACTTCCTCTGCATTTCATAGAATCATTAGGGATTGGAAGGGACCTTAAAAGATCTTCTAGTCCAATCTCCCTGACACAGTAGGATCACCTAGACCAAGTCACACAGGAACACATCCAGGTGGGTCTTAAACATTTCCAGAGAAGGAGACTCCACAACCCCCCCGGGCAGCCTCTCCCAGTGCTCTGTCACCCTCACTGGGAAGAACTTCTCATATTGATGTGTAACCTCCTATGTTCCTGCTCACACCCTTGTCCTATCACTAGATGACTTTGAGAAGAGGCTAGCTCCACTCTCCTGACAACCACCCTTCACATATTTATAGACATTAATGAGGTCACCCCTCAGTCTACTCTTCTGTAGACCACACTGCCTCAGTTTGTCTGTGAGGATTCTGTGAGAGACTGTGTCAAATGCCTTACTCAAGTCAAGACAGACAACATCCACTGCTCTGCCATCATCTATCCACCTGGTTATGCCCTCATTAAACATTATTAGGTTGGTCAGGCAGGCCTTTCTCTTGATGAAGCCATGCTGCCTGTCCCTATTGACCCTCCTGCCCTTGATATGCCTGGAGACAGCCTCTATGACAAATTGTTCCATCACCTTTCCTGGGATGGAGGTGCATCAGAATGGTCTATATTCACCTGGGTCCTCCTTTCCCTTTTTGAAGATTGGAGTGACATTTGCTATCCTCCAGTCTCTAGGCACCTCTCCTGATTCCCATGACTTAGAAAAGATGATGGACAGTGGCTTAGCAATGACTTCCACCAACTCCCTTAGTATATGCAGGTGCATTCCATCTGGGCCCATGGATTTATGTCCATCCAGTTTGCTCAACTTATCCCTAACCCAGTCCTCATCAACCAAGGCAGGCTTATCTCTTGCCTCAACTTCCTCTGGAGTCTCAGCAGTCTGGGTGTTGATATTAAGACAACCCCCAGAAGTATAGACAGAGGCAAAGAAAGTGTTGAGTATCTCTGCCTTCTCTGCATCCTCTGTCTCCAGGACACACACCCCATTCAGCAGGGGTCCTACATTGCCTCTAGTTTTATTTTTACCTGCTATGTATTTGAAGAGGCACTTTTTGTTGCCTTTGACCTCTCTTGCAAGGTTTAATTCCAAGGAGGGCTTGGCTTTCCTAGTTGCATCCCTACGTTCTCTTACCAGAGCCTTATCACCCCAAATGGCCATACCCTCCTTCCATGACCTGTAGTCTTTCTTCTTCCCTCTTCAGTTTGCCTACAAGCTCCCTGTTTAACCACACAGGTCTTCCGGCTCCCTTCCTTGACTTATTTCTTGTTGGAATGCTCTTTTCTTGTGCTGCAACAAAGTGGTCTTTGAATGTTAATCAGCTGTCCTGAGCCCCTTTACCTGCCAGTACCCTGTCCCGTGGGATTTCCCCTAGCAATTGCTTAAAAAGGCCAAAGTTGGCCCTCCTGAAGTCCAGGGTTGTTATTCTGCTACCTATTCTGTTCCTACCACATGAGACTTTGTACTCTACCATCTCATGGCCACTGCACCTAAGGCTACCCTCAGCCTTCGCTGCGTCAACCAGACTAGCCTTGTTGGCGAGTACACGATCCAGCTGTGCTCCTCTTCTAGTGGGCTCTTCCACCATCTGCATCAGGAAATTGTCAGCAACTCACTGGAGGAACCTCCTGGACTGTGGCTGGCTGAGTGGGTCTTCCAGCAGAAATCTGAGTAGTTAAAATCCCCCATGAGAACCAGGGCCTGTAGCTGTGAGGCTGCTGTCAGCTGCCCGTAGAAGACCTCATCAACTTCCTCATTCTGATCTGGTGGTCTGTAATAGACACCCACAACAGTGTCACCCATGCCAGCGTGCCCCTTAATCCTCACCTACAAACTCTCTTCTTCTGCCCCTGAACGGGGGCATTCTAGCTGCTCTCTCTCACATAGAGAGCAACTCCTCCACCCCGCCTTGCTGATCTGTCCCTCCTGAAAAGGACATAGCTGTCCATGATCACATTCCAATTATGTGAGCTGTCCCACCAGGTCTCCATAATTGCTACCAAATCATAATCACCTGACTGGACACAGGTTTCCCCATACTCTGGTGAGAGAATGTAGGGATGCAACTAGAAAGGCCAGGGCCTCCTGCCTGTAACGCCAGTCTCATAGCCAGGCGTTGATGGACTGAGTCCTCCCATTCTGGCCCATGTCCTCACCCCAAAACGGAAGTAATGAACAGAATAAGATTTGTGCCTTAGAGTCTTTCACCAAATGTCCTAATGCCTTAAGGTCTTTCTTCATTCCCCTCAGGCTATGGAATACAGCTTCTTCCCCACTTGTCTGGATGATCAGCAGTGGGTTATAGTCAGCTGATCTCACCAGGTTGCTCTCTAACCTAGTGACGTCCCTGATGCAGGCTTGAATTTGCCCTCCCTGAAATCTGTGGGGATCCTTTGGATGATTTCAAGAGTTTCTGAAATATGGAAGTGCCTACATCCTATATGCCTTAATTTTAATGAGAATTAAATTTTTAGACATAGTTTGGGTTTCTGGGCTCTCAGAAGAGTATTTTAATTAAAAATCCCAGGTATTAGTACTCAGGTTTGAAATAAGAAATGTACGTGAATGACATGAATCTGGCATGTATTAGGCAGGACTATTATAACACAGAGCTATGGAGTTGTAACATACACATTTATCATCATTACAGTTACATAGGGATTAAGATGATGATGTGATAGGAATTAGAGATCTATGGTTACTTTTACACCAGGTTCAACTAAGTCTTGTATCTATAATGGTAAAAGATGTCTTTGCCCTATTCCGAGCAGAAAGGAGGTAGCAGATGAATTAAAGTGGATATTACCTGGATCTTATCAACTCATCTACTGTTGCTACTTGTGCTGCATTTTTCACCATGCAGTGTCTACTTGCAAAGAAGGAACTATTTAGTAATTATTTTCCTGAGCTGTGTTCTTGTAAAGCACTTCCCACAGTAAATGGAGATGGGGAAGGCCCTCCCACATGGCTCTTTCTCCATAAATACTGTCAGCTATTGACATGAGTTAGATGCTTGGGCTGGCTGCAGGAACTTGGATGTCTACTGTGTATCTTTGCTGCACAACATCTATGAACAATGTTGTAGCTTTTATAGGACTAGAAAAACAGGAATAAGAGCCTAAAGGTGAATTTGCTAAAAAACCCCACCTCACCTTTAGCAATGGCTGCAAACAGTAAAAATTATCTAATTGTCTGGCACTAATATTAATTATCCTTTCAATGCAGAGTCCTTTATGGATGCTTTCCTTTGCCTTATTTTTAAAGAACATAGCATTCAACTTTTTCCCCCTCATAGTAAGTATGAAATCGAGTTTACTGCATCTGTGAGAGCTGGCCTGGAGCACTTCTAGCTATATCTAAAATCTTTGTTTACAAAGGAGAATGTAACTTTATTACACTTTCCTCAGTAAGACAAATGGCTTTATAAGCAGTCTTTTCCCTTTTTAAGCTTGGAGGGGGAAGAAAGGAGCACCAGACTTCTAACAGCAGGTTACACTGACTCATCTATTAATGCCTGTTCTTCTAAAATCAAATCTATCTAGAACTAAATAAAACTATTCATAGTGCTTTCTTGGCCCAATACTTAAATGTTGGTAAATGATAGCAATATTTTCTCTTGTAGTTCATACTGCTTGCTGATGAAGCTTGACAATCTCCTAAATCTTAACTCTTAAGAGAAGTAGTGTTGTACTTAAAGCAGTGAGCATTTAACTGTAATCTTTCCTTATATATTCATCACTGTGACCACAGTTATGCTGTGGTAACAGTGTTTTTGGATAAGCATTAGCTAGCAATGTGCCCCTGTGGCCAAGAAGGCCAATGGCATCCTGGGGTGGATCAGAAGGGGGGTGGTTATCAGATCTAGAGAAGTCCTCCTCCCCCTCTACTCTGCCCTGGTGAGATCACATCTAGAATATTGTTTCCAGTTCTGAGCCCCTCAGTTCAAGAAAGACACAGAACTGCCTTGTGACTGTGCGCTGGACTCTCTCCAGATGATGAAGAGAGTAGAACACTCCCTGATGAGTAAAGTCTGAGGGAACTGGGTCTCTTTAGCTTGGAGAAAAGGAGACTGAGGGGTGACCTCGTTAATGCTTATAAATATGTGAAGGGTGGTTTTCAGGAGGATGGAGCCAGGCTCTCCTCAAAGTCATCTAGTGATAGGACAAGGGTGTAAGCTGGAACATAGGACGTTACACATCAATATGAGTAGTTCTTCCCAGTGAGGGTGACAGAGCACTGGGAGAGGCTGCCCAGGGGGTTGTGGAGTCTCCTTCTCTGGAGACGTTTAAAATCTGCCTGAATACGTTCCTGTGTGACTTGGTCTAGGTGATCCTACTGTGGCAGGGGGATTGAACTAGAAGATCTTTTGAGATCACTTCCAGTTCTGTGACTCTGTGAGCAACAAAGCCCCATAGATGGCATATGTGGTATAAAGCTTGAAGGGGGTCACAGGGGTCAGCCTTTCCTCAATGAACTGAGGAAGACTGCCCATCTGGCATCTGAATCCAGTTCATGTGTTCCTGAATCTAGTTGCAAAGTCCAGCCTTGTCCGTTCCCATTAGCCTCTTAATTCAGTTTAAGACTTTCACAGAATCGGTGGTCAAGGTGATGTAGTTGCCGTCAGGGAAGGTATGTTGGGTGTTGGTTTTTGTATATCCCAGAATCATAGAACAGTTTGGAAGAGACATTTAAGATCATCCAGTCCAACCTTTTCCTAGTCCTGTCAGCACCACTAAACCCTGTCCCCAGTGCAACAACTACCCCTCTCTTAAATGTTTCCAGGGATGGGGACTCAATCACAAATATGCTTGTATATATTTAATAACACCACTACTTTCATTAAAGTTGTTTTAGTTTTTCTTTCCAGTTCATCAGTCTCTCTTCTGTCCTTTCCAAAAGAGGAAAAGAAAGGGAATGAGAGGGGGTGTGTACAGAGTGTCTGTCATGTCAGTGTTATTCATAGAATCATTATGGACTGGAAGGGACCTCGAAAGTTCATCTAGTCCAATCCCCCTGCCAAAGCAGGATCACCTAGACCAAGTCACACAGGAACACATCCAGGAGAGTCTTGAACATCTCCAGTGAAGGAGACTCCACAACCATCCTGGGCATCCTGTTCCAGTGCTCCATCACCCTCACTGTGAAGAAGTTCCTTCTCAGGTTGATGTGGAAACTTCTATGTTCCAGCTTACAACCATTGCCCCTCGTCCTATCACTACATGACAATTCATCACTGGATCAAACCACTTTCTGCTTAGCATTTGTTTACCAGTGGTTCTTTCTGGATCAAATTTACCTCCCAATCTGATGGGATAAATCCTATAAAATCTGCCTGCAAGATCTTGCAGTATGAATGAAGTGGGAGGTGTCTGAGCATTGGAGTAGCTATTTCTAATAAATAATTAAAGATCTTCTTGGAGCTAAAGCTGTGACTTCAAGTCTTAAATCCATCAAGATACAGGTTCAGGAGAAACTCTGAAATCTGAAGTGCATGTACAAGGCAGGTTATGTTGTCCATCTTCTGAAAATACAACCTTTTCCATGTTTCCCTAATGTTCTTGTTTTGCTGTTGAAACGTCATGAGGCATTATTTTGATCTAGTGAGCTTTTCATATGAAATCACCTTCAGCATTTTATGGAAGCAGAGGTGGTGACTCCAAACCACAACTAACCTGCCTTTAAAGAGGTAGTTTAATAAAAGAGAAATACTAGCTTCTAGAAATTGTCAGCTCAGGCCAAAGCTCTCAGGAATTTGTTTCAATTGTTAAGTGTAGTGTTTATGGCTATTCAGAGAAATGTTTTGTTGCTGTGGGCAGCCTTAACAGTCTGTTTGCCTGCACCCCCGAACCTTCTTCCTCTGAATGCTTTTTGAGTATGATTACTGCTTTCACAGAGTCACGAAAAACTAGGGATTGGAAGGGACCTCAAAAGATCATCCAGTCCAATTCCCCTGCCACGGCAGGTTCCCTTAGACCAGGGGTCTTCAAACCCCGGGTCACAGGGTCTCCAGCACGGCCTGCTGGTATTTACCCCCTGCCGCCGAGGGTTGGGGAGCAGAAACCGAGCAGCCGCAAATGACATCCTGCCGACTGCGTGGCTGGGCAGAGGAGGGTGGCTCCCTCATCTCTCTCCCTCCCTCCCTCACTCCAGCTCCCAGGCAGGACAAGCCAGGCAGCACAAACTATAGCCCAGCCCCCAACACTGTCTGAGAGACAGTAAACTGGCCCCCCATTTAAAAAGTTTGAGGACCCCTGCCCTAGACCAAGTCACACAGGAACACATCTAGATGGGTTTTAAATGTCTCCAGAGAAGGAGACTCCACAAACCCCCTGGGCAGCCTGTTTCAGGGCTCTGTCATCCTTACTGGCAAGAGGTTTATTCTCAAATTGATGTGGAGCCTCCTCTGTTCCAGTTTATGCCCACTGCCCCTTGTCCTGTCATTAGGTGACACTGAGCAGAGCCTGGCTCTATCCTCCTGACGCCCACCCTTCACATATTTATAAACATTTATAAATATCGGGGGTTTTTTATAAACATGTTTTCAAAGGTGGTTCTCTCCTGCTGTTGCCTAAACATCTATTCTTTGGGGTCTTTCATGAGCTCCTATGCAATAAGAAGGGAGAGCTGACTGGAGAAGTGGCTTCCTGTTGAGTGAGGAATGAGCATGGCAGGATGGGAGGGGGAAGGAGGGAGTAGTCTTTGTCACTGTGGCTCTGATGGAAGCATGCTTCCCCAAGAAAGGCATGTTTTTCTGCTTTGAAGTCAGTGGAAGGTCTAATGACACCGAGAAGCTGACTAGTGACACATAACATTGTGCAAATGTGTGCTTTCAGCTTTAAAATGAAAGTTATTCGTGTCTACCATTGCTTCCAAAGAGGTAGTCTTTGTCATCTGCTGTGGATGTTGTTCCAAATGTATCCCAAGTTTACAGAGCACTTCATGTTAATAGGGAGCCTTTTGGTCTGAGCATAGCTTGTGCAGTCCAGCGTTCTAGTGTCTGCAACTCCATCAGATGAGTTTAGATTGGGCCAATTTTATGTCGAGAGAGGCCTATAGCTCAAGGAGCCTGTTGTCTGAACCTTCAGTGTTTATCTTCTCTTTTGTGGAGACAGCTGATATCAGCCAGTTGTTTTTAAAGTCTTTCAGGACCATCGGAGAAGGAAAAACTGATGTCCATACCAGTCTTGAGGGAAAATAATCTGAAGTAAAAGGTGAAGAGAAGCTACAAAGCCAAGTGTACTGGCTGTGATCCTGGCACTCTGTGATGCTTCTGACCAAGAGTTGGATGGCTGCCCTTTGTCACTAGTTTGACACTCCCTCAGCTCCATCCATTCCTTCCTAATCTTAATCACAGAATCTTAGAGTGGCCTAGGTTGGAAGGGACTTCCAAAGGGCATCCAGTCCAACTCCCCTGCACCCAGCCTCCCATTGAATGGCTTCACTAATGGAGCCTCAACTATCTCCCTGGGCAACATGGTCAACTCCTCTTCTGCTCAAGAATTTGTTCCTAATATCCCATTTCAATCTGCCCTTCTCTCATGTGAAACCATTGCCCCTGGTCCTGTCACTCCAGGCCTTTGTCAACAGTCCCTCTGCAGCCTTCTTGTAGCCCCCTTCAGGGACTGGAAAGTTGCTACTGCTATGTAATTATACCTGCATCTCTATTCTTGGTTTTTTCATAGAGGTGAAAGGAGCACATTTAAAAGAAAATAATCCTGCTGGACATTTATCTCCCCTTTTGTGAAGGAATGAGGTGGTGAGGATTTTTTAAAAATCAATTTCCTAGAGGTTTTTTAAAAGTCTGTGTGGTACAGACAGAAGAGCAAAAGTAGTACCTCTTATAGTGTGAACTTCTGAACTTAGTTTCTCAAATCCCCACTTCCTTTTCTCTGTAGGGCAAATTCCAAATAATTCTTTACTGAATTTAAACTCTCAGCTGGGCCTATATTCGAGCAGGCTTAGGAGACTGCCTTGCTCATATAAAAGGCTTTAGCAAGATTTTTAAGGGGTTTAAACTTACCCTACAGTGGGGAAAGAAGCATGAATTCAGAAAGTCTAATTGCCTTAGGTAAAACTGAGCAGCCAGAGTAAAGCAATCAAGATAGATGACTTGCTGTCTTAAAGAGCCACAGGCTCTTGCTGATGGGAACCATAAAAAAGTGGCTGTGATTTCATTTATTTTTGGCTGGGTACTTTTTTCTTACATCATCTTTTTCCTTTGTCTTTTCTGTAGTGGGAAAATGTTTCAGATGTTCTTGTCTATTTGTAGGAAATGCTACATCCTCATGCATTTTGTTTGGTGGGGGTTGGACTCTTCTCCTAGGCAACTAGAGCCAGGATGAGAGGGCAGGGCCTGAAGCTGCACCAGCAGAGGGTTAGGTTGGGTGTTAAGAAGCCCTTCCTCATGGAAAGGGTGATCAAACCCTGGAATGGACTTCCCAGGGCAGTAGAGGAGAATTCCATTCCTGGAGATGTTGAAGGACAAACTGGTTGTGGCCCCTATTCCCCTGGTCTGGCTGCTGTGGTGGTGTTAGGTCATGGGCTGGATGATCTCTGGAGGCTTTTCCAGCCTCAATAATTCTGTGATGTCCATGTTTTAAATAATCACACATGTAGTATTGCAACTGAGAATCTTTCATGTCTATTTGATTCCCCTCTGCCTCTGAAATAATCCTTCTTCTAATAGATAAATGTTTCTACTTGATGTTTTACCGAAATTAGTTGTCTATTCTCTGAGTTTGTGCAGGTCTTTGACACAAGCTGTGTCTAGCAAGATCTGAGTTGAAGGATGCCTGGAAGCTTCCAGCAGTCTCAAAGGAAGAAGGGAGCAGATTTTGTGTCTGTGGTCAGAAAAGCAAAACCTGGAACGAAGAAGCCTGATTTTAGTTTAATATCGTTACTCAGGACAGTGTAGGGTGGTACTGGAGAAAGTTAGAATACCTAGAGGAGAAGTGTCTTGCAGGTACTTGTCAGTTCATTGTTCCTACCTGCAGTGCTCAGTTGGGAACTGAACTGCTGTTCCCAGCACAATGGATAAAGACTATTCATTGCTATTGTGCCAGGAGACTAGGGTGTTGCTCCTCAGGGCACCGGTAAAGTGTTGACATAGAGTACTGACTTGAAGGGGTTTCCAAATACCATCTACTCCAACCTCTCTACAACAAGTAGGACCATCACTTACCAAACTAGATTGCCCAGAGCCTCATCTAGCCTGACCTTGAATGGCTGTACTCAACTACCTCCCTGGGCAACCTGTTCCAGTCTTCAACCACCTCCTGCTCAAGAACTTCCAACTTCCTCCTAACATCTAATTTCAATGTACCCTTCTCTCATGTGAAACCATTACCCCTCATCATATCACTCCAGGCCTTCTTGTAGCCCCCTTTATGTACTGGAAGGTCACTATTACTGTGTAATTACATCTTCATCTCTATTCTTGTTTTTTTAATAGAGATGAAAGGAACATACCTAAAAGGAAACAATTCAGCTAGATACTTGTGTCTCCCCTTTTGTGTAGGAATGAGGTGGTGAGTATTTCTAAAAATCCATTTCCTAGAGGTTTTTTTAAAAATCCATTTCCTAGAGGTTTTTTAAAAATCCATTTCCTAGAGGTTTTTTTAAAAATCCATTTCCTAGAGGTTTTTTTAAAAATCTGTGTTGTAGACACAGACGTACTGCTTCTGCTCTTCGTAAAATGTGAACTTCTGAACTTAGTTTCTCAAAGCCCTGCTTCCTTTTCTCTGTAGGGCAAATTCCAAATAATTCTTAAAATTTGAGCAGCGTAGGATAAAGGGACCTGGGGGTCCTGGTGGCCAGCAGGATGACCATGAGCCAGCAATGGGCCCTTGTGGCCAAGACAGCCAATGCGAACCTGGGGTGGATCAGAAGGGGGTGGTTAGTAGATGGATAGAGGTTCTCCTCCCTCTACTCTGCCCTGGTGAGACTGCATCTGGAATATTGTGTCCAGTTCTGGGCCCCTCAGTTCCAGAAGGACACAGAACTGCTGGAGAGAGTTCAGTATGGAGCCGCAAAGTTCATAGGATCATAGGATGTTAGGGGTTGGAAGATGATGAAGAAAGGCTGAAGGAGCTGAGTCTCTTCAGCTTGGAAAGAAGAGACTAAGGGGAGATCTCATTATTGTTTACAAGTATGTGAAGAGTGGATGTCAAAAGGATGGAGCCAGGCTCTTGTCAGTGTCATGTAGTGATAGGACGAGGGGCAATGGGTGTAAGCTGGAACATGAGAGGTTTCACATCAGTCTGAGAAGGAACTTCTTCCCAGTGAGGGTGGCAGAGCCCTGGAACAGGCTGCCCACTGGGGTTGTGGAGTCTCCTTCTCCAGAGATGTTCTATGATACTGTGATTCCACTGTTGTGCTGAGAATGGTGGATGCAGCTAGGTGCAGCAGCTAATGTGACCGTTGCAGAGAGCAAACCTTGCTAGCACTGACTGTATTTTGTATGACTACTGAAACTGATCTTCAGCTGACCTGTCCATCCAAAGACTGATTCTTCTGAAATCTCAAAGATTTTATTTTTCAGCAGAAATGTTTAATTGTCGGGTGGGAAAGTTACCTTCCTGCATCTTGGTGGTTACTGTGTGTGATGACAGTCCCTAGGTTCAGAGAAAGTGCACTGGTGTGCTGTGAGGTGCCACAAGGGAGCTAGAAAGCACATGTGGTCGAAGCTACTGTCCAAGTTATCACAATCAGATGCTGAGAAGTCTGAATGGCAGCCTTAACCTATTTTTATTAAAGTCAGAATGGCACAATAAAAAAAATAATAATCAGGGTTGAGCTTGAGGAGAGCCCCGGTTTAGCAATACTTGACCTTTTTTGCTTCAGTAGTGTTTGAGGCATCTGATTGATGATGTGCTCAATGTATTGAAATTGTTCCCTTGACTAGTTCTGGTAAGTGAAGCTAATATTGTGCAAATCAGGCCATGTGTTTGAGAGGAAAGATGTAGAAAAACATGAAAACAAACTGAATGAGCTGTTGGACACCTGTCTGAAAGAAGAGGGCTTTACTGGATTCTTGATGTTGATCACACTTGTCTTTCCCTATGAAAATATGATATGTTTTCTTTTTCTGATATATGTTTGCCACAAATAACAACTGACTCCTGTTCCCTTCATAGCTTCTCCCTGATCCAAGAAGTATTAAACTTGGACCTATGAGTGGATATACACTTGCTCACAAAGAGCATAACTTGGGATATGTGAAGGGGAGAAATTAAACTGGAGCCCTTATATAAATCTTTTAAAACCTAGAGATGCTCTTTCGAGACCCCTTCCAATCCCTAATGATTCTATGATTACCTCTGTGAATTAAGAGCAATGCAGAGTGGGTGAAAGGGACAGACTTCCCATTCGTTCAGGTTTTTGAACTCCCATCACTTTTATGATCTCTCTGGAATCACTTTAACAGAATCACAGAACATTAGTGATTGGAAGGGACCTTGAAAGTTCATCTAGTCCAATCCCCCTGCCAAAGTAGGACCACCTAGACTAAGTCATACAGGAACACATCCAGTCAGGTGTTAAATGTCTCCAGAGAAGGAGACTCCACAACCTCCCTGGGTAGCCCATTCCAGTGCTCCGTCACCCTCACTGTGAAGAAGTTCCTTCTTGTATCGATACGGAACCTTCTCTGTTCCAGCTTACACCCATTGCCCCTTGTCCTATCACTGGATGACAGTGAGCAGAGCCTGGCTCCATTGTCCTGACACCTATCAGTCACATATTTATAAACATTGAATAGGTCAGTTTGCAGAGCTGTTGTCAGTCTAGATGCAGCAAGAAGGAAGCAGCCTCTGTATTTACATTGTTGCTAATGAGCCGCTGCTGTAATCTCCTGCAGCTCCTGCTGCGTGGTCCATGGCTGCTGGGCCTCTGACATGGTGCTGTCTCAGATTTGCTCATGGGGGTACCTACCTGATTGCCTGCCTTTCCTCTGGGGAGGAAGTTTATTTCCTGCTGTCTGTTGGTTACATGACGAAATAGAAAAGCCAGAGACTGGTGATCAGACCAAATGTGCCGTTCTCAGAGTTACAAATGGGAATAATTTAAAGCTTAAAGCCTCTCCTGCTTTTCCTACCCCCTCTCTCTTCCTCTAAAGGTCAATCTACTTGTGTAGAAGCATTAAGCCAGCTGTAGAGAGCTTGTCAGACCATTCCAGCTACTCTATGATGTGATTTTTATCTCCCACCCTAACAGGCAATGTCAGTCATAATTAGTGTTAGACATCAATTTCTCACTGGGATGCAAGATTCATGCAGTTAGGAACTCTAGTATGTAGAGTGCTGCTCTTGTGACTCTGTAGTTTTCGTTGACAGATTCATGGATGAAAAAACAATGAGAGATGATGGCTGAGGTCAGAGAGCTTATATTTTTTTAATGTAAGTTGTTGCCTTAAAGGAGAAAACATAAATGAAAAGTGGGTTTCATTTACCCAGATGGAGAAATGGCCCCTGCAGATAGTATGTCAGCAGGAAAAGCATGGTCAGGCCAAAATCCTTTCTGTGACCTTGATCTTGACTAATTGTTCTAATCCTCAATGAGTTTGGTAGCAATGCACAGCATAATCTTGCTGTAGCCTGGGTCTCTTTCACTGGTGAAGCGTGTAAGCAGATTATTACTGAGCTAATCAATGCTTTTGCCAATCAGGAAACTTAGTTTAGAGCAGAGCTTGAGAAAGGCAGAAGATGAAATAAATACTGCACAGCACTGGGCAGAGACAGAAATCTATTGTTGCAGTAAGGGAACGTGACCCTGGATTTCATCTTTTTCTTTTAGGGGCTTTTAAGTTTTGGAATCTCATCCTGAAAATCTTCCACAGAATCACAGAATCCAAGAACATTAGGGATTGGAAGGGACCTCAAAAGTTCACCTAGTTCAATCCTCCTGCCAGAGCAGGATCACCCAGACCAAGTCACACAAACTCCTCTGTGTTTTGGGCATAACAGTAACACACCTATGTTGAAAGCAGAGGGACCGATTCTATAACCTTCTCTCATAGGCATTCAGCATGTGAAAAGTCTTGAAGGCTAGAGGAGCCAAGTGAAGCAGAGTGGGAAACAGGTCACTTCAAGTAGGTGACAGGAAACGCTTGAGGTCAACATCTATAGATGCAGATGAGCTCCACTACTGAAGTGTTTAGTTTCTCTAAACCCCCTTACTCCTTGTTTGATTCTCAGTGGTTCTGGTTGGCTTGTCAGCTCCCGAGGCTGATCCTGAGCAATTGTTCCCTTTGGTGAGAATTGACCAGGTCCCCCAGGACACTTGTAGAGAGATGAGTGAGAGATGACTTTTTTCCGCAAAGCTGAGCTTCTTGTGTTGTAGTGTAGGGTGTGCAGAGCTAAACCCAAATGCAGACCTGCAGACTTCCTGACTTTTAGGAAGGACTGGAGTGTGTGTAAGCAGACCTGAAGTTGGAGATGGGGAGTTAGTTTTGTTTGAAAGTAGTGTAACTTCAAAAGAGAAAATGATTGGAGCTTCTGAAATAGACATTTTTAGGAAGCTGGAAACAAATGTGACTTTACTAGTACATTTGCAAGGAAATTTATCAAACAAACACTTTGAAATAGACAACATAATGGGCTATTAGAGAAACAATCTGTCACTTGTAGGTGGCTAGAAGTATGAAGTAGGAAGATGATAGCTTCTCTAAAGGCTTTTTGTAAATTGCAAGTCTGGGTGTTCACTGAAATGTTTTCTGTTGGAGTAGAGCTAAATGCAGATGGGGACAGGAGGAGGCAAGAAGACTGTTTTCCCACCATTCTCTTAATCTTTATTCTGACTCAAGCATCCAAGATGTGTAGGTTCTGTATCAAAGTCTTAAATGTTATTCAGCTTGGCCAAGATGGCAAATGAAAGTAGAGATTATTGGTCAAGTCTACTTCTTTCTCCTTTTAGAGCAGCATCCAAAAGACTAGAATGTTGTATACTGTTGCTGTCAGTATGGGAAGAAGATAAATAGATGGTTGTCTGGTGTAAATACAGTTCTTCATTTGTAATATTCTGATAGCACTATAGAAAATCAAGCACTTCTCTGCAAAATGCTGTATAGATTGGGGTTGTCTCTACTCATTTTAAAGGCCTCACCTTGAAAAATAAGGAGTTATGCAGCTGTCATAGCGCAGTGTTCTGCATTCACTCATATTGCCATGTTATTTAGGCAAACTACTTATCAAGAGTTAACTTGCTATGTGCGTCACCTTAGCAACCACAATATTAACATCCTAGAGCAGCTAAGTACAGCTGCCTCAGATTGGGGTTTCCTGTATGGGAGTTTGAGGTAGTGCTGTATAGGGGGTCTATGTACTGTGGTGCTGTTCAAGGTTGGGGAATAATGAGTGATGGTAAAGCTGCAGAAGTACCAAATGCAATATTTAGTGTGTCTCTAATGCTGAGGCAGTCATGGGAGGTGATTTTTTTCCCATTTACTCGGCACTGGAGAGGCCACACCTTGAGTACTGGGTCCAGTTTTTGGCACCTCAGTACAAGGGAGACATTGAGGTGCTGGAGCGAGTGCAGAGGAGAGCAATGAAGCTGATTAAGGGCCTAGAGATGAATTCATTTGTGGAGAGACTGAGAGAGTTGAGGCTGTTTAGATTGAGAAAGAGGAGGTTGAGGGGAGACCTCATTGTTCTTTACAACTATCTGAAAGGACATTGCAAAGATGTTGGTTCTGGTCTATTTTCACAGGTAGTTAATGACAGAATTAGAGGGAAGGGCTTCGAGCTCCAATAAGGGAAGTTTAGATTGGACATCAGGAAACAATTCTTCACAGAGTGTTCAGGCACTGGAATGGGCTGCCCAGGGTGGTGGTTGGGTCTCTATCCTTGGATGATTTTTAAAGTTGCTTACATGTAGTGTTGGGGGATATTGTTTCGGGGTGAACTTGTAGAATAGTTTGATGGTTGGACTCAGTGATCCCAAGAGTCTTTTTCAACCTGAATGATTCTATGTGGAATGATTTCCAAATAAAACAAGTAAAAATAATGCAGAACCCAGGATAGATGGGCAGATCATTCTGTGTTCTCCTTCAATTTGTTAGCTTCACCACCTTTAAGTTTTTGTTGTATTCATTCTGGAGCAAAAATCATAAGATTTTAGTTCCTCTTATTGTTCTTGTAATTCCCACACTTCATACAATATAAAAAGCATTGCATGAGTAGAGTTCTTAAAAGCAGCACACAGCAGCAAGTTGCAGAGAGCTGGCACAACAGAATCTAAGAGAATAAACACAGCCGTTTACTTGACTAACAGACAATTTCCAGTTTTAATTTTAGGAGGCTCAGTACTCTTCTACATCTGGGTCTGAAGTAGTGAGGAAAAACAACTATCGAATGAAATGTTGCCATCCAGGTCTGCCCTAGATGCTTGCTGCAGCTCTAGGTGCACTCTTGGTTACTTCCTGCATTCTCTTGTGCCCAATGAATATTTTAAACAAGACACTGTCTGAACTTAGAACGTACTGTGACCAACAAGTCAAGAGAGTTGATCCTTCCCTTCTACTGTCCTCTTGTGAGACCTCACCTGAAATCTTGTGTTCAGGTCTTGAGCTCTCAACACAAGGGAGACATGGATCTGTTGGACTGAGTCCAGAAGGGCCACATAACTGACCAGAGGGCTGGAGTCTCTCTGCTATGGGGACAGACTAAGGGAGCTGAGGCTGTTCAGCCTAGAGAAGAGGAGGCTCTGGGGAGCCTCCAGACTGAGAGAGCAGCTTTCAGTACCTGAAGGGGCCTAGAAGAAAGCTGGGGAACACCTTTTTACAAGAGTGTGTGGTGGTAGGATGAGGGGAAATGAAGAGGGGGGATTTAAATTAGATACTACAAGGAAGTTCTTTACTGGAAGGGTGCTCTGAGGCTCTGGAACAGGTTGCTTGGGGAAATTGTGGATGCTTCATCCCTGAAAGTGTTCAAACCCAGGCTGGATGGAGCTCTGAGGAACCTAGAGGTGTTAAAAAGAAGAGTAGCTAGAGCACCTGAGGCCATGATGTAGGTGTTAGGGAGATGTTGGGATGAATTTGGGACTTGATGATCCTGGAGGTCTGTAATGATTCTGTGATTCTATGGTCTGTGAAAGGTGTGTGTGCATGGCAGGGGGTTGGGACTGGAAGACCTTTGAGGTCTTAAATCATTCAGTGTTGGACAGACAGTCAGCTGCATTGCCTTGTGCCCGGAGATGCAAACGTGGCTGACCCACACTTGTGTAGGATGCAGAAAGCTACTTGTATGTCAAAATGTTATCTCTGAATTTGAGTCAAGATGCAAATCAAAATGAGGGTGAACAGGTGTTGCAGTTTGAAAATGACTGGAATTTTAAGATGTATAGATTTGAGCTTTCATGAAGAAAAAAAAGTAAGTTATGTTGCTTTAAGAGGGACACCCCCCCCCCCCCCCGAACCGTCCCTGG
>VXBP01000483.1:84654-115861 GCA_013400115.1 Rhinopomastus cyanomelas | reverse complement strand
CTACTTGAAAATCATATTGATTTATGTGGAGTCCACTTGGTATTTTCCCGCATCTTGGAACAGGAAATGTGGTAAACTACACAAGCTGAGCAGAGGCTAATAAAGTTTGCACTCATGCGACACAGAATTCTGTGTGGGTATCCTGTTATGTGAGGCTGTAGAAGGTGAGATTCAACTAGCGGCCGGGACAAGGCCTGGTTGGTCTAGATGTTCTCCTGAGATCCTTCTAAACCTATCCTTTTGTGGTCCTGTGAATCTTTTCTTTCACAAAAGTCAGTGGATGCGATAATCACTTTCTCAATGAAGAAGTCTTAAGCAGCACATCAGCTTTCAAGTATGTCTTCAGTATCAGCATTCTCTAGCATGAGACAGAAGTTTCTATTAGAGCAGAAATCAAATTAGTTTCAGAAATCTGTAGTATAGTTATCTTTGGAGTTTTCATGGGAGTGAAGTTCAGGCAGACTGCAAATGCTGCACTTTGAAGAGTGGCTTCTGCAATGAGATATTACAGTTCTGGAAAGAGTTACTTTCTGTCTGGCTGTCATAGACCGTCTGAATTTATGGTGCGTTACACTTCATCCATTTCAGTCTTTCAGCTTTTGAAGAGCTCATCAGCGTGAATTTGTGGTCCAGAAACATAACGGAAGCACCAAATATTTCATCGACAGCAAGATCCTTCAGTAGTTTTCAGATACTAGTATTAACTTACACAGAAAATAAATGCACCCATTCACAGGCAAAATACTGAGGCATGACTGTCTTTTTTTATAAGTGCTTCTAAAACTACAGAGTCAATTTATTGTTGGAATAGTTGTGGAAAATGATGTGAGCAGAAATCAACAGAGATGTGGTTAATGTAGAGTTTGAGTAGTCAATGTAGAGTATGATAATGCGAAGTCTAGAGTGGTAGAAACAAATGTGAAAGTAATATCAAAGCATAGGCTTCTGTTCTAAATTCTACATATACATGGTTGTCTCGTCCACCTGCTGCAAACCTTTAATTGTGATTCAAACACATTAAAACATGTTGAATTTGCTTCTGTCCCAGCATTTTAACTATAAAATGGGCTCAGAGGAGATGTATTCCTTTCCCTAAAGCACCTCTGCTTATTATGCTTTTTGAAAACCAGTAGAAAAGAAGTATAGCAATACTAGTAGATGCATTGAGAAAATACATTGGTAACTTTTATTGCTTTCTTATGGATGTTTGCATTTTTTCAGGCAACAGCAGAACAGATTCGCCTTGCTCAGATGATCTACGATAAGAATGATGCAGATTTTGAAGATAAAGTGAAACAAGTATGTTCGTTATGGTACAGAGTTTTTATGCCTTGCAATAATGTGCTCCAAAACTGGCTTGCATTTTGGAGTACAATGTCTGTTTCTCATTTAAGTGAAATCTTTCAGTTTAGTTTAACTAGGAAAATGTGCTCTTACTACATAGTAAAGTTTGTTCACAAGAGATTGTGTGGTAATATAGCTCTCGCTGTGTGGTTATATCGGTGTATTTTCCTTTGTAGGCAAGCTTTGAACTCATCTGTGCTGATGTTTATTACGCACTATTTCTCTAGCATGGTTCTGATGCCTAACGATTCTCAGTATTGTTGTCTACATGTACACAGGAAAAATGTAACCTGTGTAAACTGATTTTTGCTAATATCTTGGCTGTCTTTTAGGAAAAACAAAAATCTAATCCTAGCCTAACTGCTATGGAAGTGTTACTTAGAAGAAATAATCCTACCTTCCAGCTCTGTGTATGCATTGAAACCATAGCATTGAATTGTGAAAATGAAATCTCACACCGTTTCTTCTACCCTCCTGAGTTTTGGGTGTAATAGATTCTCAGCTGTCCATTAGCCAGTTACAACTGAGACCATTAATTCAAGCAACACTGAGAATCTTGGTTCCTGGTCTGCTATGGGTCTTGGTGGTTTTGTGTTAAGGGAACATCACGAGCCATGGAGAACCTATGAGGACATCCAGAAGGAGAGGCAAACCAGCATGAATGCATTAATGCATTAGAGGAACAGATGTCTTCATCTCCTTTGTTAAACCCTCCTCTTAAGCACTGAGTACTTTTTGTTGTTGTTATAAACTTGATCTGTCACTGGGCCAGAAACAAAGTGTTGTACTTCCTGGAGCCCAAGGACCATGATCAGTAGTGCCTGGAGCTCTATTGATGGGAAGGATAAGAATTAGTTTCTTCGTAGGAAATCTCCAGTATATTGCCTATGTAGGTCTAGCTCAGGTAGCTGGGGTTTTTCAGGTGAGGTTTGCTGAATGTCCCATGACATATGGTGATATTTCGACTGCAACTTTTCACCACAAGTCCACAGAGAATAATCACAGAATCGCAGAACGTCAGGGATTGGAAAGGACCTAGAAAGGTCATCTAGTCCAATCCCCCTGACACAGCAGGATCACCTAGACCAAGTCATACAAGAACAATATCCAGTTGCATTTTAAACATCTCCAAAGAAGGAGACTTCACAACCCCCTTGGGCACCCCATTCCAGTGCTCTGTCACCATCACCATGAAGAAGTTCCGTGTCATATTTATATGGAACCTCCTGTGTTCCAGCTTACGTGCATTGCCCCTTGACCTATCACTAACTGACACTGAGAAGAGCCTGGCTCCATCTTCTGACGTCCACCCGTCACATATCTATAAATATTAATGAGGTCATCCCTCTTCTCCAAGCTAAAGAGATCAGCCCTCTCACCCTTTCCTCATAAGGAAGATGTTCCATTCCCTGCATCGCCTTTGTGGCTCTGCACTGGGCTGTCTCCAGTGGTTCTGTGTCCTTCTTGAACTGAGAGGCCCAGAACTGGACACAATATTCTGCATGCAGTCTCAACAGGGCAGAGTAGAGGGGGAGAACAGCCGATCGAGCCACCCGCATTCTGATCCACCCCAGGATGCTGTTGGCCTTCTAGGCCACAACAGCACATTGCTGGTTCATGGTCATCCTGCTGTCCACCAGGACCCCCAGGTCCCTTTCTCCTACACTGCTCTCCAACAGGTCAGTCCCCAACCTATACTGATACCTGGGTTGTTCTTGCCCAGATGCAAGACTTTACACATGCCCTTGTTAAATTTAATTAANTTCTTGCCCAGATGCAAGACTTTACACATGCCCTTGTTAAATTTAATTAAATTTCTCCCTGCCCAGCTCTCCAGCCTGTCCAGATCTCACTGAATGGCAGCACAGCGTGCTGGGTTGTCAGCTACTCCTCCCAGCTTTGTGTCATCAGCAAACTTGCTGACAGTGCCCTCTAATCCTTCATCCAAAGTCATGAATGAATAGACTGAATAGCACTGGTCCCAGGACTGACTCTTGGGGGACTCCACTACATACAGGCCTCCAACTAGACTCTGTCCCATTGACCGTTACTCTCTGGCTTCTATCCTGCAGCCAGCGGACTATCCACCTCACTGTCTGATCATCCAGACCACACTGCCTCAGTTTGGCTGCAAGGAGACTCNTTGTTCTTGCCCAGATGCAAGACTTTACACATGCCCTTGTTAAATTTAATTAAATTTCTCCCTGCCCAGCTCTCCAGCCTGTCCAGATCTCACTGAATGGCAGCACAGCCTGCTGGGTTGTCAGCTACTCCTCCCAGCTTTGTGTCATCAGCAAACTTGCTGACAGTGCCCTCTAATCCTTCATCCAAAGTCATGAATGAATAGACTGAATAGCACTGGTCCCAGGACTGACTCTTGGGGGACTCCACTACATACAGGCCTCCAACTAGACTCTGTCCCATTGACCGTTACTCTCTGGCTTCTATCCTGCAGCCAGCGGACTATCCACCTCACTGTCTGATCATCCAGACCACACTGCCTCAGTTTGGCTGCAAGGAGACTCTGTCAAATGCTTTACTGAAGTCAAGACAGACTACATTTACTGCTCTGCCATCATCCATCCACCTGGTTATGTCCTTGTAAAAAGCTGTCTTTTCTTTGGTGAAGCCATGCTGACTGTCCCTAATAACCCTCTTGTCCTTGCTGCGCTTAGAGACGGCATCAAGGATAAATTGTTCCATCACCTTTCCTGGGATGGAGGTCAGGCTGACTGGTCTATAGTTACGTGGGTCCTCATTCTTACCCTCAAAGAAGCTCATCTTGCTGAAAAGTAACCTTCTGCTTAGTCTGGGTGATTTTTCCAGATGGGTCTGCTTTTTACCATGACTTATCTTGTGTCTGTTCTTGAACAGCAGGGTAAAGAGAGGACATACTCAGTGAGGAAGGAGAGTGTATGGTGCTGGAGCTCTCCTGGTCTTTTTATATCATTACCTTCAAATAGTGCCATCTTTATGCTTGCAGCAAATGCTGTTACCCCAAAGCCTGGGGGGCGAGGGGGGGGGCTTGAAAGGATGAAAGAATAGTTTCTTGATTACCATTTAATTTTTGTTTCGTCTCAAGCAGATCTATAAAATGAGAGATTTTTTTAGGATTTTAATTTGTTCAAACACAATAGCTGTGCACTTTCTGGGAATCTATGGTGGTACTAGCTCTTATTTTCTTATGATGATAATTTAGATATTTTAACATGTCTGACTTTCACTGCCAGCTTGTGGAAGTGACGGGGAAAAACCAGGATGAGTGCATAGTGGCACTTCATGATTGTAATGGGGATGTGAACAGAGCAATCAACATACTGCTGGAAGGAAGTTCAGACACGGTAAGATTTTATGTTTGCATTAAACTGATCTTTCTGTTTGCTGTGCCTGGTTCTGAAAAGTGGCCGATAAAGATGCATTCTGAAAGCTTGCAAATTCCATGTCTCCCAATTCTTCTACAGGAAGTAGAGTTTGGGAGCAGCTTCTCTAATGCACATGTGTCTCAGAATAGGCTGATCCTTTGAAAAGGTTGTGGGTGTTTAGCTGGTCTCTTGCAGAGTCCTCCAACTTTCATTCATTAAAATGAAGAAACTTTGACTCTGGAGCAGTATTTGGTGTTCTGTCAGATGTAGGCCTGTTTTTTCCTGCAGTGTTTGTAGTTCCTGAGTAGCACCTCCAAGCCCTTGCTGCAAAGGGCAACTCTCATAAACCTAAAGGTCAGGCAAGTATTTTAAGTTGTGCAACTTGTGTAGGTGTGCATCACTAGTATTGAAGTTGAAGCTGGTTCCCACACCTGAAAGTTGTATTGGCAATGTTACTAGTTGCAGAAAAGGATACAGCAAATTGCAGAAGAGGGTACAGCAAGTAGTTGCTCCTTTCACAGTGTTGCTTATTTGCATGCCTTCATTGAAAAACAGAAAGAGCAAATTAAACAATGTTTATAACAACAAATCATGTTGCTTAGAGTGTTGCACAGCAGTGTTTTAACCCAGGAAATACCAGGAAAATATCTCATGCTATAGTTGAAGTTTTTGTTGGGGTGGCTTACTGTAGTTTATCTGAGGCAGTAGTCTAGATTCCATCTTACCTAAATTGGGAAGGAAGCCTGGACTTCCTTTCCTAATGCTGATAATTCAGTATTTCCTGTGATTTGTCAGGATGTGTACTCTGGCTTATTGTTAATGAGGAAACTCACCCCACACACCTTAAATCTAGACGCATGCTGTTCTATCTGAGGGGGCGCACACTGTTTTATCCAAGGGGACTTTTTTTTCTATCCCCTTTTCATTTTATCACAACTGAGGTCATTTAAAACACTGAAGTGTCTGATACTGAGTAATCTGGCAAGTTGAGAGCAGAAGAGAGCATCTTACCTTGATTAAATCTCTCTCATATGTTGATTTAATGTTCTTACCTACTTCTCATATTTACCATTTTCTAGTTGAAAAATGCCTCTGTGTCTTGATAGAGGATGTTAAAAGCTTTCTTACCCCAGAGCTAATTGTTACAGGTGATCATGACATGGGAAACATTTCCTGAATTCTTTATAAATTAGAAGCAACATATCCATATTTTGACAAGTCCCTCTGAACCCAGTGCTCTGGGTAGAAAAAAACATAACTCATAAAGAAATACAGAAAACTTAAGGGGGCAGAAGTAATAACGGAAGGGTGTAAAGGTATTTATTCTTTGTGGAAGCTTGTGGGCCTCCAACTTGAAGAGTTTCTTTTAGGGGTGTTGTATGCTAGAACAATTTAATTGTGAATTTTAGGTAAAGTTGGAAGCAGAGGTACTGCTGTCCAAGCATGGATAGTTTGGGTTTTTTTTTTAGTTTCGTTCTGTTTTGATGAGCTAGAAGGTTTGGGTTCTTTTCCCTCTTTTGGAAGAAAATGTGTCTCTCCAATTTAAGAGATTGGAAGAGTGAAGAGTGATAGAATATCTATTTATAATTCCTTCAGTACTCTGCCAGTTTTGTCCTTTGTTCTCGTACTGTGATCTTTTTATTATGTGACTTTGCCTTATGAAGACTTTTCACTGGAAACAGTTGTGACACGACTTTGGATAGGCAGAGTCTTGCGGATGAAGGTAGATAAGGGCATGATTCTTTGGTCAAGGCTTCATTTAATTTTTTACAGATATAAATCCAGCTTAGTTCTGAAACCTCTGAAGATAGAACAAAGACCTTTCAGATAGTTATTGCTTCCATCAGGCCATCAAGAAAGGTTCTGGTAAATATTTTTGAAGGTCAGGCCTACAACTCTTATTTGGGTTACCTCAGGCATTGTCAGCTGAAATTGTAATCTGTTACCTCGCTTACGAAAATTGACAGCTTCAGTAGTTGGTGATGGATTCTTAGGTCCAGAAGTACCTCATCTTCTATCTTAAAAGACATGCCAGACTTCTGAGGGCTTTTCTCAGAATTATATTGTGGGAAAACATGGAACTAATGCTTTCATAGTCATTCTTTTGCTGATCCTTCCCAAGTCATGTAAAACTTTACTAAGGAGAGTCTGCTTCTTAAGCTTTGAAGGATCGTCCAGCTTTGTGTGTTTCTTAAAACAGTCATAGGATGGGTACTATGCCCATCAGTGAAATAGTGTGTTCTGAGTTATGCAGACTTGTTTCTTCAGTTGTCAGTACAGTTATTTTTCCTCTTGTGAGGTGTCTCTGAAGTTCGAGGAGTGTTTTACTGTGCAGAACAGTTAAATAGGCTACAGCAAGTGAAGCCATGGGATAGTTCCTGGAGTGAACAGTCTGTAACATGTTGCTCAGATGTGCAGTTTTATACTAGTCCATACTGTCTGCCCTTCACCTAAGTTGGCTTATGGTGATACAGTCTTCTATACTGGAGATCAAATTGAAAAGTTACCTATACAGTGTCAAAGAGTAACCATTCTCTTAGTGCTTGAAGGAGTTACTAAAACATTATGTTTATACTTGTTAGCAGCTTTCTCACCTGCTTTCTCAAATACTTTCCTCAACTCTAGGCAACTTGGAGTGGCTGGTCATTGCCTACCTCTTGAGGGCTTCTGACTTGTTGGCTGCACAGATGACAGGATAGGACAGGATCTATACTGCAAAACAACCTGTCTTTTTTGATGCCAGTACTTGTCAGAGGTTAGGGCTTTATTGTTTCACAGTTAATAACACCCTATTTGCCTATTCACATCACCTGGTTACTGTAAGCTCTTAGACTTGAGGACACACATGTAAGCTTTTGTGCCACCTTAGTGGTTTCCAAATAATAACTTTCTTCTTTGCTTTGCAGTGATGGCTCAGACTAACCAGGCAATTGGATAATAATAGGTGCTGGACTATTCTTAGCAAGTGTTTTAGTAATTTTATTTTCAACTCCTACACATGTATGGGACTGATACAATCCCTGGCTATATTTTAAATATGGAGTTTAATATTAAAGCTGAAACCTCATGTTTGGACCTTAGTCACTTGTCTTTTTAAACGTAGTTTTCCCCTGTACTCTGCTGTATGTAATGAACTGTAGCTCCTAAGAATGGATGGTGGGGCTTATGGCACAAATTCTCCCAAGCTGTTCTGCAGTTCTGTCTCTTGGTGCTTAAATTCCAGTACATCTCAGTGATAGCTTTACTTTTCTTCCCCCAACCCTCCCTGGTCCCCCATTTAAAGGCATATACTTACTCTGTCCAGTCTCTTGTTCAGTGATCTTATAAGCATTTTTTTCATTTTTTTGTAAGAAAAATACAGTTCTGTGCATGCTCCCTTGCTAAATTTATAAAGGTAGTTGAAAGGGAAGCTGTTGCTTTCTTTACAGAGTTTTTATGTTGTGTTTGTATTGAGGCTTCCTTGAACTAGTAAAAGTGTATTACAGCCAGAAATATTTGGGGTTTTCACATTCCATGAGACACTTGTAAAACTTTTTGCTTTCTCATCTCTTTCCCAAAATATGTCCTTTTTATCATTTGTATCAGTATAGTTTTCAGTATACTACATATATGATGTTACAAAAATAACCTGTTTTTTCCATGAACTGGAGGGGTGTAAGTTGGAATTACGCATTGAGAGCTGTCTTTTCCTTTCTGACTTCTGTACCTAATTCTGTCCTACCCAAATAGACATCTTGGGAGACTGTAGGGGGAAAGAAGAAAAGCCTTGGGAAGGAAAGTTCAGAAAACAAAGAGAACAGAGAAAAACGAGGGGACAGAGAAGTGAGTCGTGGACGGGGGATTTCCAACAGACGAGGAAGAGGAGGCAGCCGTGGCCGAGAGTGTACGTATAGGGGCACATTTTTAAATGTATGGATTTTAAAGATCCATGCAATTTCCACGTAGCTGAAACTGGCTGAATTAAGAGTCAATCCTTAATGGAGTGAGGTACGTCCAAGATACAGCTCAGTGCTGCATGGGTCATGACTTGTTTGTGTGACATGTATGCTTGATCTGACCATGTGATTTGGGGGTGGTCTATGTGCAGTCCAGAGTTTTTGTGCTTTTTTAATGAATGTAGCTTGTACAAATAGAGTTTCTTTAAACGTGAATTGTAGAACTGACTCTTTGTAGTTTTGAACAAGTATGTTGATGCATAGCTGATAATATTTTTTGTTTATTTTAATGCAAAAATTACCCAGCTTTGACTCTTATCTCTTTTAATGAGTGGGAGAACTTGAAGATGTTCTCATCTTCTCATAAGGGGAAGGAACATAGGTGATTGGTATTGCTCTGTAGCTTATAGTATTTATATAAGCATACCAAAGGTGAATTTCTACAATGAGAAGATTTTTCATGAGTTGAAACATTTAAAAATTTAGTACAGTTTATACAGATGCAGTAACGTATTGTACAACAACTAACTGGTGTTTCTAAGTACAATCACATTGCTATTGGATACATGTTGGGTTGTTTCTCCCTAAGTTTTGTGAGCAGTACCAGTGCTGTGTACTTTGTCTCTGAAGGTGATGCACTGTACAGATAGATGAGTACAGGAATTTGGAATGAGAAGAGTATGTTAAGGTTTTCACTAAAAAGCATGAAATATATTTACAGTATTAGCCAGTTATTCTAATTCTTTACTGGAATTTCTTCAAATATTGTGCCAATGAAGACATTGACAATGTTTGTACAATAAAATAGCCTCAACATAGGAAAATTATTAATAAAACATGCAGCTATGCATACAAAATATTGAAATTGGATCCATCAAAATCAAAGTAGGGGCCAGAATTTTTGTCAGATCCAGATGCTGCATGTCTCGTTGTCAACTGGAATTAAAGATCTTCTAATACGTTTACCAAATCTTCATATTCGCTTACCATCTTTATCATAGAATCATAGAATCATAGAATCATTACGGATCGGAAGGGACCTCGAAAGATCATCTAGTCCAATCCGCCTGCAACAGCAGGATCACCTAAACCAAGTCACACAGGAACCTGTCCAGTCGGGTCTTGAACATCTCCAGAGAAGGAGACTCCACAACCCCCCTGGGCAGCCTGTTCCAGTGCTCTGTCACTCTCACCGTGAAGAAGTTCCTTCTCAGGTTGATGTGGAACCTCCTATGTTCCAGCTTACAACCATTGCCCCTTGTCCTATCACTACATGACACCGAGAACAGCCCAGTGCCATCGTCCTGACACCCACCCCTCAAATATTGGTAGACATTAATGAGGTCACATTTTGAATTGATGTTGATGGTTGGCTTAAGTGTGGCGATTGCTACCATTTTTTTTGTGGTACAAAATTTCAATGATGTTTTAAGTGGCCATTTTAATTTTAATTCTAGGAGCCAGACATTTTTCAGAGCACTGCAGGATTTTCCTACAAGATAGCGAAGTTGCAGTGCTGTGATAATACTTCACATTCACCCACTTGTCATCCCTCTAATATAAATATGAAGGAAAATTCTAACCTTCCTGGGTTTTACAGGGATGTGTTAGGAGCAGACAGGATACAAGTTGATGCTCTTGGTTATCCTTTATTCTTTCATGGTTGCCGCCCAATGCATTATCAAGGAAGAATAGTAGGAGGCAGCTGCATTTCCTACCTGGTTAAATATGTGAGGCCTGTAGGGTGCAAAATGCTATACATTTTCTAAAAAAATAAAAATTGAAGTGTTTGTGATTGACATTTGATAGGTCCCTAAAGAAGAAGAGTGTTGACCAGACCACTTTAAAATCCTGCCTTTTCTTTTGGGGTTCAAGTTAAGCAGATGTCTATGTTGTCTCATGTATGAGTCTCTAAAGCTTCTCTTAAGATGTCCTCTTTCCACAGTTAGAGCTGAAGAGAATGGAGTGGACAACAACCAAGGAGACAGGCCTTCAGACCGTGGGAAACGTGGCCGTGGGAGAGGTGAGAAGGTGGCATTGCTGTGTGACTGGCACTGATTTAATTTTTTAAAATGGAAGTCTTCCATTCATTTATCTTAAATGCTTGTCTAGAAACACTTGCTGAGTATCCTTTGATTCCATAAACACTTTGGCCACCTTTAATTTAGGTACATTCTCTTCCCTCACCCCTTGTCATGTCTTGGTCTCAGCACAGCCTAAAAGAATTGACAACAGTTACCTTTATGGTAATTTTCTGTATAGCAGGCTGGTGTGCTCTGGCTGTGGAGAGCTGTTTTCCCAGGTCAGCTAATGGCAGCCTCCTATGAGGAGAGCACTGAATGCCTCAAGATTTACCTTGGCAGCGGGAGAGTACAAGATTCCATCTGTAGGGCTTTGGGGGATACATTTGTCTTGTGCTTGTGCCATTTATTTTGGGGTGAATCAGGTCGTCAAGCTTGCTTTCTACTTTTGGTAGCCAATGGGACAAGGTACAAGCCACCTTAGCAACTATTTGGTAAGAGTAGAGATTTGGCATGGAAGAGTCGGTGTGGAGAACTGTGGAAAAAATTATTCTGTGGAGTCTTAGGTACAACTCTGATCCTGTTCTATAGAAGAGATAGGAAAGATACTGGTATGGATTTGATGTGGAACCAATGGATGTGTAGTTGGTTTGGATTTTCACAGGTTACTGTGGATGTAGGTCTTTTTCTTAGAGCAGGAGGAATAAAAATGGGTAACCTAGGTATAGTGCAGTTAGTGCGGGAAAGTGGGTATTAAATGAGTGGGTGGTGATGAAGTATTGATAAAGTGCGCAGCAGAGCTAATGTGCTCAGTAAGTAATGTCTGACTCGCAAAAAATTATGCCTTCAAAGGGCAACCTTCTCTTTGGAATATCCACTAACAAGACATTCAAAGGCAGGCACATCCAACTGCATGGTCCCTAGATCTGAGTGTTGGAGTAGTGGAAAGAGAGGTTGGACTGGATGATCTTTAAGATCTTTTCCAACCTTATCATTACTGTGATACTGTGATATAAAGACATGTGGCTTTTAGAGGGCTTGAAGAATGACTTTGTCATGCCTGTAAATCAGCGGTTACCAGATGGTGTACGCAGAGAGGTAGCTTTGCAAGGGAAGGTGTGTGTTTTTGTATGTTAATTCTGTCAGCAGATGGAATATAAGTCTTCCAGTTTTTGTTTTATAAAATAATTCTTTCTGCTCAAATCATAAATACAGTTTTTAAAAATTATTGGGTGAAGCATAGAGGTCAGTTGTAAATGCAGTCTGTTTTTTGCTTCTTAACCTTATGAACACTATGCTGATTTTCTTGTCTGTGCTGTAGCTGGTAGCTAATTAATATCCTGTATCTCAAGCCAATGCACTTAATCATCAGGTCAAACTAACATGTCTGACTGAAGAAATAGGAGGAACTTAACCAACCTTATTCACTGGCTTACAGTATTACTGTATCACTGTATCTCTCTACCTGAAATTTTAGACTGTACCTTTGTGTCAGCAGCATATTTTAATGAAGTGTTCTCAACAGTCTGTGGTAAACGTGTTGAATGAGTTCAGCATCATGACATTACAAGTGTGTACATTCTGTGGTAGGAAAGACCTAATTTAATTTTGTAATGCAAACCCTTAATCTTCAGGGCATTGTATAAAACTGTGTAATTCACTTCTCAGTATTTCAGTGGTGCATTACTTTGTTTCTTTATATTAGTATATTAGTATATTAGTAGAAATAATATAAAAAAACCTTTCTGTTGTTTCATTCCATGGTCTTTGTTTTCTCTTATGCTGAGTAGCTAAATGTGGGATAAAGTACTTCACCTAAAAGTAAACAGACCACTGATAATCTCACAGAACTCCGCTTTAGAAATGTTGCTTTGCAGTGTGTCAGTGTATAGGGTAGTCACTGAATACAAGACGAGGGTCCAGCAAATACGTAAGCAATGCACTGTCTCTCTCTATTTTAAGCTACTTTCTCAGGCTGGGGTTATCTTAGTAGGGAAAATTTCTAGGGGAAAATTTGCTGGGCGATCTTATTGCTGCTTCACTGTAGAATAACATAATTTAAAGAAATGATGCGCACTGATAAAAGCAGAAAGGGAATTTGCACTGGGGCAATAATGTGCTGTTTACTGATACAGTTGTTTGCTCTTAACCCCTGATACAGGGCTTTTCAGTTTTGGTGCTGTAGGCACTAACTTGATTGTTTAGCAGGTGTTTGTTAATGACTGTGTAATGCTCCTTGCAACTCTACAGGGTAGTGTAGGTATACAGTGTATAAATACCGCTGGCTGCTGGTGTGCAGGAGATCAGGGGTTTGAAGTAGATACGTGCTATTGATTAATAGAAAGCAAGAAATGCATCAAAGGATGTGTTTCAGGACACATCGAAGCTGGGATTGCTCTGCCCTTGATTTCTGCTTGTTAGACGGAAAGTGTAAACTTTGGCTTGGAAAGGAGTAAAGGAATTTCTTTTTTGAAGGTGGTCTTCCTGTCCATCTTTCTTTTCAGAAATGACTTTATTGAATGAGCTGAATTTAGATGTTAAAAATACTGTAATGATGATGAATAGTAATTGCATGAAAGCAATTAGCTTTGTGTGTCACTTTGTGTGTAACTTTGAAGGAGTTATGGAGGAAAACAGTTGTATCTTTAGGATTGTCAGCTCTTGAAACATTTACTAATTCCTGTGTTAATCAGCTGCAATGTTATATACAAATTGGCACTCTTTATAGGCACAGCGGTGTTTTAATATGCTGCTGTTTTTCGCACTTTCCTCCCATCCTCAGTTTTAATACTAGTTCTCCCACTGTCCTCCACCCTGTCTTAAAAAGGTCGCTGTAGAGCTAGAGAATGCTTTTGAAGATACTGAGAAGACTGCATTTAGGGGTTGTGAGGAATAAGTGAGCCAGGACTTCTCAGCCTGCAAAATGGAGAGCTGAGTTGGGTGTGTGGTAGAGATCTGTAAACTTGCTGTGGAGTACTGCATTCAGTTCTGAAGCCTCAAATACAAGAAGGGCATGCAGCTGTTGGAATGAGTCCAGAGGAGAGCCATGAGGATTATCAGAATGCCTGGAGCACCTCTCCTATGAGGATAGGCTGAGGGAGTTTGGATTCTTCAGCCTGGAGATGAGAAGGCTGTGAGCAGCCTTCCAGTACTTGAAGGAGCGTGCAGGAAAGCTGAAGAGGAACCTTAATGATAGGACAAAGGGGAATGGTTTCAAACTAAAAGAGGGTAGATTTAGATTAGATTTTAGGAAAGAGTTCCTCACTGTGAGGGTGGTGAGGCATTGGAACAAGTTACCTGGAGAAGCTGTGGATGTGCCACCATTGGATGTGTTCAAGGACAGGTTGGATGGAGCTTTGGGCAACCTGATCTAGTGAGAGGTGTTGGGGGATTGGAACTGAGGTGCCTTCCAGCCTAAACCATTCTGTGGTTATATGACAATTGAATCCTAAAATAAGAACCACTGTAAGAGAAGGAAAAACCATTAGGGATTTTTTATGTATGTAAATTATCTTTGGTTAAGGAGGTCTAAGCCACAAATGGCTTAAGACTGGGAGAGTATCCATAGAGACTGCACTGTGGTTTTAGTTTGTGTGCTCTTCTTTGGATAGCTAATTGACCACAGCAGATAATATGGTAGCAGGTAGATGAACTGTTGGACATGATTCAGCACAAAAATCATTACAGATTTGTATAGAGTAATTACCTTGGTTTGCAGGTCCTAACAGCTTTATCATTGTTGTATCTGTTCCTCTGCTCTCTTCCTCTTTAATATTCAGAGCAACATGAGCATGCCATAAATGTGAATGCTGGCAGGGACTTATTTTCCTAGCATACATAAATAAAAATGAAAAGGGAAAAACTTTTTTTAATTTTGGACTTAAGTAGAACAGCAAGGAGCGTTTCAAACTGTTGGGTTTTTTTCTGCTGGCTGTATATGAAAGCTAAACAGCCAAGCAAGTAACCTTGTTGTAAGTAATTGACTGTAATCCAGCTTGTATTTTTTACCTTTTCTCCCTTGTAACACTTTTTAGATATGTATGCTATCTTTAAAAAAAAAATGGAGCTTCTGCTATCAGAATTGCATGTCTAAACGCTTTCTTGTTTTAAAAAGCTTAGCCCAGTTGGCACAGGGTGTGTTTTTGATTTCCTTAGCCAGAGCTAGTAAGGATATTGGTTTTTCTAAAACACAAATGTAGAGCAGGCTTTCTGGTGGTGAAGATCTGAAGGCTGTTGAGTTTTGCTGTAGTTAGTTGAAAACTCTGTGTGTCATGTAAGTTTTTTATATTAACCAGAACTTAGAGCTAAGTTACTTACTTCTTTTTAAAGATAGTTGTAGAGTTAAAAGTTCTCTTTGTGTGCTTCTCAATGTGCTTATTACGGTCCATGCATTATGAAACTGATCTGATGCAACTAGCTTGTGAAGATTTGATGATTTGTAAGTTGAAAGTGATTTGAATTATTAAGCACAACTTCGGTGTTTGTTTTGGTAGTATGAAATACCTAGAATACAGGCTATACTTGCATTTGTTATCTCTTCTTAAGGCTTAAGCCTCATCACCTTGCTGTCTGCTGGAGGATGTCTGTCTCTGCATTTCCAGAGCGGAGACATGGTCTGTTCCGCTACTGTGTAGCTGGAAATAACCACAAACCTCAGGTGTTTCTTGCTCTTGCAGTTTGCATTCCTTTTTCTTTCAGCTGTTCTTAGGCCTCTTTCTTAACATTAAAGTGTCTTAAGCTGATTTAAAGTTGTGAGTGTGAAAATTTGAGTTATGAAATTAATCACCTCTGTTGCAGCAGAAGTGTTTGGTTCTGCAAGCTCAGAACATTGGATTTTATGCAGAACAGGCTGCTAAGTTGATGGGCTGGTCCTCTCTGAGCTGTGGTACTACACACTTCTTAAGCTCCCATGTATGATGTATTTTCTGGGAGGAAGACGTGTTATGAATGAGTGTTTTTTATGGATGGACAGATCAGAGTAGAAATTTGTTTATGTGACTCAGTGTTTTGGACTTCCAATGGGCTTTAGTGGAAATAGCAAAACTGACCACCTAAGTGTTAACTTCTCTATAATTCATTTCAGAAAAGAAAAGCATAACTTGAATAAGTGGTGTTTAGTGTGAAGCAGGTCTGCTGAGGGAAATGTGCTAGAGAGCAGGAAAAAATAGCTTGGTGATACTTGGTTGAACAGTTAGTATTAAAGGAAACAAAAGCGTGTTTTAGATGATGTTCGGTTGGGATAGAAGCAGACATGTTGATCAAAATCAACTTTAAACATAGTTTCCCCATCCTGGTTTCCTGGAAAGAAAATGAAATGGTGTTGCCCTGATACTTTAGGCAGGTGTTTGTAGGTTCAAGCATAAACAAATGTGAATGAATGTTATGTGGGTTCACAAGGAGAAGGGCAGTAATTTTGGTCTTTGCCTGATGTCCATGATTTGCTTGTATGTCTTACGTGCTGATTGATTCAAAGACATTGTTTTCCTTTAACTCACAGGAAGATTTAATGAGCTTACTGCCAAGCCATTTCTTCTTTTTTAAGTGGATAGATAAAAATGTTGGTAGAATAGTGGCTAATTGTAAGTTACCAAAGGGGAAAAAAATTCTAAACATTAATCATTGTAGTCTAAGCCATATATGCACATCTTTTTAGGGCAGTGTTACATCTATACTTTTAGAGTTAAACTGGCATTCCTGCTCAGGCAAGTTGGTCCTGTCAGTCTCCTGGTGCATTTAAAATGTATCAGAGGATTAATCTAAGTTTAAAACTTCACCAAGCCAAAAAACCTAACAAGGGTACAGGCAGCACCCTGTGTTTGGGAACAAAAGCTATAAAACAATAGTTTATGCTGGTGTAAAAGTGACAGTTTATTGGCATTTAACAAGAAGGGAGCAGGTTCAGATATCAAATCCAATAATGAGCTAATAATTCTGTATTCTAATAGAGGTTTTGAGTTTACTCACCAGTATGTGCAAAACGGTGCAGTAAAGAAAACGGGTATTTTGATCACAGGTGAAGAATCCCTTGACTGTAGTACTGATGTAAGTGGATTTCTGTTTCTATGGGACTGTATGCTCACAATTTGGGTCTCAGCTCTGAACTGCTCTGTGAAGCCCTATTTGTTCACAATCCTCTTAGTGTTAAAAAAACATCAGAAATTTACAAATACCTGTGGGCATTTGTAGTTGCTTCATAACTTATTTCTTTATGTTAGAAGACTGTGCCTTCTAATTGGTTTAAGACCATACTTTAATTTTGGCAGCTAAGAGAACTAACTTTCTTAGCATTAGAATTTGAGAAAACAATGTGGTTTTGTCAAAGGGAACATCAGAACTCCCCAATGACCATGAGGTATGATATTCCTTGCCTGAGTTTAGGGTGGTGTTTCAGAGGTGAGTACTCACTGTCTCTTATTTTGTGTTAGGTTTTTGTGTCTTTTCTAGGTTTGAATTCAGTATCTTCAATAACCCTGTTGGTATTGGCTTCATTATAAAGCTCTTTGTTGTGTCTGTAGATTAAACTTTCATTTTAGTTTTGACAGAAGGCATAGACACAGCTCCGTGAAGTGAAGGGAAGACACTTGAAATTTAAGTTCAGGACTAATTTTCAAAGTAATTTGGTGTAAAAAAAATCCCCCAACCTCTTGCTGGCTGATATTCTGAGACTCTGTGTAGAAATTCAGAAACAATGTGGTTTATTCTAGCAATGTCTAAAATTGTTAGAGGTTCTAATTGCTGGTTTTAGACAGCAATGTATTGTGCCCATCCTGGTGCAGCATCTTACATATGGGAATCCTTCCTCTGCAGGTTTCCATGGTTCCTCTGTAGCTAGCACTTGCCATCTTGTATAGGGTAAGCTGTTTCAGCAAAATGTGTGCAAAGGTATCCTGCTGTTTTAATGCATCTGAGAAGGCCTTGAAAATGTAGGTAATCAACTTTTTTGAGGTCCAGAAATGGCTTAACACTTGGACAGTGAACGAGAGCAAGTGGAACAACAACTGGTGAGAGGAGGAGAAGATCATTAAACCAGTAACATCCTAAATTGGTTTTACCATGTCTTGGAGCTGCTGCTGTTGCACAGTTTAGGTGGTCCCCTGAAAAGCTGTGGTGATTTTGATGCAAACTTTATCTTATAAGCTGAAGCCAGTAACCAAAATTTTAGGTGACAAATACTTGTTAAACTAGAAATTAATATTCTTGTGGGTGATAACAAGGAAGTTGTTTGAGTAGTTTGAGTTGGGTAATTTACATCTCAGTATCTGTCATTAAGAGGAAGCAGAATGAATGTGTGGTTGCAGGTTGTCAAGAGCAGAGGAGGGTAGGAGTGGACAGGTAGGTTGAATCAGAGAAGGAAGCAAATAGAGTGTTTAAACTTTCTCATCATGGACAAGGAATGTTGCAATGTTTTGAGAGATTGGGATGCTCAGGGAGGTGGCAATGCTAGAACATCTTCAGCAAGAGTGAGAAAGTAGAGACAAAGTTTTTAAAAGTGTCTAATCATTTAGTGGCAGCAGTCTACCGTGGAGTGGATCTTTAAGTTCTTTTCTCAGCATTTGAAGCTAATTCACTAGAAATGGAAAAAAATCCTACTGAAACACATATTCTTGGATGAACAGTGGATTAACGTGTGTATGTTAGGAAACAAATTCTCATGTGAGGAAGTAAATTATATTTGTAGTTTTCTTCTTCAGCCACAGTATTTTCCAGTGTGACAGACCAGTGATTGGTGGCTCCTCTGCTGTTGCTGTTAAATGGTGTTTTCTCTCCTAGGATTTGGACGTGGCAGAGGGAGAGGAGCGGGGAGGTTTTCAGCCCAAGGCATGGGGTAAGAAACATGGAGAGCACAGATTTTGGCAAGGATCAATCTCAGTGGCAATAATAATAGTATTGCCACTGTACATATTAATATTGCTATATATTTGATAAATTTATATGAATGCAAAAATTCAGAAGTCTGTTAGATGATTGATTAGTATTGTCTTAAAACAATATGTCTGCCTAGATACACCTGAGCAAACCTTATGTGCATTCACTTGAAATTGCTATCTCAGACATGGAGAACCCATTTGAACCTGTCAGTAGCAGCCACATAGAGCCTTGGAGGCTGAAAATTCTACGTGGTGCATATAGTCCTAGGTCAACGTTGACAAATTTGTTTCAGTGTAATGTAGAATGTGTGGTTTCTGTATAAAACCAGAACGTCTAGCAGTTAAAAACTTTCTCCTCTTTCTGAGGTTTCATGCTTTATTTGTTTGGACATACACACCTGAAACACAATCAAAGACTCTGTTTGTTCGAGTAGTTTGCTTCATAGAAGTGCAGTCTCCACTACTTTCATTCACTGTTTGCTTTTAATGCCATTTCATGTAATATCAGTGATGTCATGATGAACAGAAGGCTCATTCTACTTCTTTAGTAGTCCGTCTTCATACTTGTAGCAATAAACTGAAAAGAAGTTCTTCAGTAATACTTTTTCACCCTTTACCTGCATCTGTGTGTTTTGGCATTGATGTCAGGAGTACATTTTGAAATAATCTTACTGATGGTCCGACTCCTGTCCTGCGCAGGTCTGGTGCTCTGAAAGGACATGATACTGGTTTCTCATCAGTCAGCCACCTGCTGAGAAACTATCATCTGAGAAGGGCTTATCCTTGTACATCTAAACTAATGCTCTATAAGACTGGGAGGAGTAGGTATGCTGTTAACTGCTTTCTCAGGAATTGTTGTTTTGGTTCAGTTAATTTTTTTCCAGTCTCCTCACTTTTTTGTTGTCTTCTTTTATATTTTCTTTTTTTATTTGTGTCTCTTTATAGAGCAAAATTTTTGTTTGAAACCAAAACTAGCGAGATAAATTATGTGGAAATCGGGATGTTAAATCTAATACAACTACAGCTAAAAATTATTACACTTGTGTTCATTGACCCATGTGTTCTTTTCCATTTCTTAACTTTTAAAACTCTAGGACATTTAACCCTGCAGACTATACGGAGTCTTCTGCCACTGATGGCTTTGGGACAAAGTCAGAGATTTGGGAGACTGGTCAGAGTGATGCAGATGATGGAACTGGTAAGATGGATCAAGAAGTGGAAGGATTGGAATGAAGACTTTTAGCGAAGTTCTAGTGTTCAGTTATCTTCTGAAAATGTGGACATGACACAGATATTAATTTTATAGTTTAACTGCTACTAATGTGCAAAAGCACATATTGTAGCCTGAGCAGTTGTCTGGTTAGAATGAAGGGAAGGTAGATTACAGTATTTTGATTGTTTTAATGCTAATACTGTCTTCAGAGACAAAGGGATTTGAAGAGTTTCTTGAAGAATCTTGATACGAAGAATTTATTAGATATCTTAAGTGTTAGATAACTTAGTGCTTAAGAGGTCACCTGGTGTAGTTAAGGAGTAGAAGTCCTACTGAAAGTGATTGGTGCACAGGTATTGGGCAGTAGGATGTTAATATCTAAGTAAAAGAAGGAAAAGAAAAGAGACTGCAAATAAAAATCTGCTCAGTGACACTGAGATGGCTTTTGAAGCCCCACCTGTACAACACAGAAATGTATGGATGCGAGTCTCTTGGTTGGAGGAAGTTCCAGTGTGTTGTGTTTGAAGAGAAGAATGATTAGCTAAAGCACAAGTAGGCCCGTGAATGGAAACCTGGAGAGCAGACTGCTCCCCTGAAGGTAGAGAAAGGTTTTTGTTTCCTGTATGCAATATTAAGAGTGAAGTATGCACATTGGTCTAAAGAAACGGGCATAGTTTGGAAAGGAACCAGTTTACAGTGGTCCTGTGGTTATTAAAAAATGAAGATTGTGACATGATGTCTTTGACTGGGAAAACAGGATAGCTTGCTGCTTCCTATATTCTGTGACAAGAGATGAAGACAAAAGAAAACCCTCTGTCATGATGGAGAATTCAGTGTATGTTATTGTCCACTCTTGGGAACCACTGAGTGGTAGGAGATAAAAATTTTTTTTTAAACCCTGGAGAAGGGAAACTGTCTCAAATCTTTTTGTTGCTGAAGCCTGCTGAGATGATTATTCATCAATCCCTGAGTGAAGCGTGGAAGAAAAAGACTGGTACTGGAGGCTGGGCTGTGCTCTTCAATGACGCTTGAGATACACCTTTTCAAACTTAATACAAGCCATTTTCCTCTTAACCAGAGAAGAAAATAACAGGCTCAGAGTTTAGGAGGGCTTATTAGGCAGCTGTCTTGTCGTTCTTGCGTTCTTTTGAGATCAGTGTGGGAGAGTGGCCCTGAGTATAGTAATGGTTACTGGAAGGGCTCTCTTTTGGCAAATATGTCATCTTTCCAAGGGGTTACCTTTGTAATGTCTTGCTGCTATAGTGCAAGCAGAAATGGACCTTTTACTTTCACTTACATTAGTTTCTCATATAAGTTCATTGGATAATGCATTAGAAGGGCAGCTAATTTACAGCTAATGACTTGAAATTTCCCCTAAGAGTACTGGTACTATTTGCTGTATGGTAGTGAAGGGGAGGGTGAATTGTCACAAGTATTGCAGAAATAATAAGGTGAACTAGTTAAAGAAAGAAGATATACAGGAAAGGCATGAGGAGACTGGACCAGAGATAGAAAATTCACTGGTTGTTAATGTGTGCAACCATAAGGCTGTGCCTTACAAATTATTTTGACTGATGCTGCATTTCTTAAGAGAGTGGAATATTGTGACCCTGCCTGCTGATTCTGGATAGCCTTCATGTGTCTCCCCTACTGCAGCCTCTGTTCCTTGAAGACATGTTCTCTCAGTTTGCAGTAGTGGAATTATCTGTCCTAGGAATAAGGGTATCCTGGTGTGGGTACACTGATCCCTATAAGAGTACAAATTTAGCTACACAAGGGAAGTGCTGTTTGAGCAAAAATATTAGTGGAAATGGAAATTGTACTGGTTGACATGTGGAAGCTCTTTAGTGGTGCCAACTGTATTTTCTGTTAGACTGTTCATGAGTCACCAGGAGCTGCACTGAACTTCAGTACTGCAACCTCAGGCATATGAGCAAAGTTAGGAAGCGTGTTATGGAGAAGGCAGCGTGAAAAGGCATCTGGGAATTTTCCATGGCCTTAATCAGGTTAATGGTTCTTAAGGATATGAATGAGTGAATGTCAGCATGGGGAGTTTGTGCAAAATCGTTTGTTTGGTGGAGACTTAAGCTAGTTAAGTGTGAATGTTCCTGTTGATTGCCAGTCTTAATTTTATGTAAACAAATGACAAAAGTTTTTCTTTTATATATGACTGTAGGAAGAGTGCTCTGTTACAGTATTACTTCTTCAGACAAGCTGTAGAGTAGTCTGAAGTCCCTGAGCCAAAAAGAGGCTGGAAATGAAATAATACCATTTTTGAAATGGAATAATACAGTTTTGTCTGTGTGAGAAACACTTTTAACCTTGTGCTGGCAGTGTCTTGGGGGTTATTCGAGGAGACTATAGCTGGGTCAGTAGTTTTAAAGAAGAAAAGACAGTGCTCAGAAGGAGAGTGGAAGCAGCAATAGGAGAAGGTGTGGGTCTGCAAGCAGGTTACACAAAGCTCATGGTTTGGCTTGTTAATCGTGAGTTCTAGTTCTGACTTGGTTGGATGGGGATTTTTTCTCCCCTTAATTTACAGTGCACTTATGTGAGTTACAAATCAACTAGCCTGGTAGCAAATAAATTACCAATGTGGAATATTAAATATGTGAATGAGGGTGATCTGTATGTAGGGAAATCCATAAAGACTCCAATGGCCTAGTGAAGGATGTCACGTAAGAATATACACAGAGGAAGGGCAAGATGGAAGTCCCTCCACTTATTCCTCATTATCCAGTCCCATTTCTTCTTTCATCTAGAAAGATTCAAGATAAAATTTGGATAATTTTCCAATATTGTCCTTTGTCTATAGTTTTATTAAAAAGAAGATAACTAGGAAATTACTTGGAGAAACAAAACTGTTTTGCTTGTCAGAATGTTTTCTGAGGACATCATGCAAATATAAACTTATTTGGGAGTTCTCAGTCTTTACTAAATGTTTCTTCTTTAATCCAGTGCTGGGAAATTATGTTTTCCATTAAAAAAACCCTGTGCTTCAAAAATGTGGTTGCTCTCATATGTGCTCTGTAAGCACTCCAGAACCCCGTGTCCTGAATTGTTGTGGATGCTGGAGGAAATCATTCAACCATTACTTAATGAAAGGAGTTTATAGGCCCACCGTCATGTAATTCTTTAGAAAAACTACCTGGTTCTGTAAAGTAAAAGAAGGTAGAATTTAGTGTTATTTCTTGAAATAAAAGGAGAGTAAGGGTTGAATCTTTTAATTCCAAACAATTCAGCATTGGTTTTTCTGCATTGTAACTTCTATAGAGGTAATGTGCAACTGAGAGGCAAAGGAAAGGGACAGGTGGGAGGAAACAAAGTGACCAGTCTTCATCCGAAAGAGAATATGCTTGAACAGTGTGATGAATATTTTCTTACACGCATGCTGTATGTTCAGTCTCTTACCCACTTTCTAATGTACCTGGCAGCTGGAAAACTTGAATGAGAAGTCACAACAGTTCTTATAAAGAGGTAGTGTTGGAGGTAGTCACTTCTTAAAATAGTTTATAAAAACATAATTGTATTCTGGTAAGTTACTACCTTTACTTTCCAATTTTTAGAAATTTCATGTAAGATCTTCCTTTGTTAGCTGAGTCACGAACTGTCTTGAATGACTCTCAAACTGAAGAAATACATGAAATAAAAGATAAACTAAAGTGTGTCTAGAAGGAAGAGAGGAATTGTGTAGCTTGTACGTTACAGGAAAATTTTTTTAGTGTTTTAAGGAAACTTTCAGGCAATTTTAGAATGTGGTTGTAATCTAGAAGGAAGGGATTAGTTCAGAAGTTTGGAATAGATCAAAATGAAATTATTGGGGGCTAATCTCTGAATCTGATTATTCAAGAAAAGGAAAAAATAATCAAATAATGTTGTGGAAAATAGAGAACTAGAGGAAAATAAATCCCAGTGATTTGTTTCTTGCATTTTGCTTGTTGCTTGCTTGATAACTTTCTCAAACTGAACTTGTTACAAAGGGAAACGAGAAAGATGCAAAGATTGTCATGTAGGTAGAAGTTTCTTTGACAAAGACCCTTGTAAACAAACTATAATTTCAGTATGAATTACAGAACTTTCAAAATGTGATGATTTGCAAGACTTGGGGAAGGTTGGGAAGATAATATTTGGGGTTACAATAATTTCTAGGTGGATTTCTGACTAAGGGGGAATAGATCAGCTCGTGGCAAGATCAGCTAAAGAATCCCATCAACAGGAGGAGAGGGCTTTAGCAAACTGGGTGTAATTAGAGAAGAGTAGTGAAAATAACTGAGGCTGGAGAGTCTGAATTGGGAAGCAGAGTGTGAATAAGTGACAATAATGAACTTAACAGCTTGGGCAAACTAATAAAAGGGTGAGGAGTTGTGCTTAGTATTTGTAAAGAGAGAACGCACAGAACCGTGTTTGTAAGTGGGAGCAACAGATGCATGTTAAACATCAGTGTCAGGAAATGTTGCATGAATTATTTTCAATGGGTTTGGTCACATAATCATAGAATCATAGAATCACTACAGATTGGAAGGGACCTCGAAAGATCGTCTAGTCCAATCCTCCCAACACATAAAGGTGATGGTGGATGCTAAAGAGTTGGTCTTGATTTGTGTGAACTCTGTTTTAGCAAACTCGCATAGTTCTGGTACCAGCATGCAGTTTGTCTTCTGCAGAGGCGGGCCTTGCTCTGGCTGATGGGAGATAACTATAAGCAGGGCAAATACCAGGATGTGTTCCTTTAGAGAAGAAATATTACTTGTGCTTGTCAGTGGAAGGGAAAAAATAATCAAGAGTTTCTTCAAAGGCTGCTGCTCATTAGGCTTTTCCTCTTTTCCAAATGTTCTGCAGAAATGTTTGTATCCGTCTAAAAATCTGACACATTGTAGTAATTTTGCTGTACTTGGATATGATTATTAGTTGTTTTGCAACATTCCCTCCTGGTTAGATGCTGCTTGGTAAAATGTGAGCATGGGATGTTTTGGGCAACTCTTGCTCCACAGAGCCAACACAGAGCAGATGTTACGTCACTCAGAATATGCAAAATAATTTTGGATTCCAAGGTATAAGCCCTCCTGTCCTCTTCCCACCCTGTGTCTGTCTTCCTGGTAGGCATGTTCCTCACTCTGAATTAGTGCTATTCAACCCTTCTCTGCTCAAAATGCTGCTTTGTAAGGGTGTACAAAAGAATTCACTGATCATTATGAACTGGATTTGATTATGTTTTCAGGGGATTTGTTTCTGAACGAATGTGTCTCAGAGGTTTCATGGTTAAGTAAAAGTGTTGATTAGAACATTAGTTCCTTTGCCTTTGTACTTTGTCAAAGGTGATGGTAGCAGGAAACTTAATGCTGGTGTTTTCTTTGTTCGTGGTACTGTAGTTTAGATGAAAGCTTTAGCTACTGCGGGGATTACATTCGCTGTGCTTACATTGGTGGGCCATGATTTCAAGCCATTTATTGCTGTTGTATGGCCGTGCCTACTTTTTCCAGGAAAAGAGTCAGGCTTTTGCATCTGTAAGATTGTTTGCCCATTTGCTGCCATACTGTGGACTGCACGCTGTGCTCCAGCGTTCACTAAATAAACTGCCCTGAAGTACAGGAATAAGTGTGTTGCAGCCACAGTGGAAGCTTATTGACTCTTCTGCTGCCATTGTATAAATTATATATTTTTTAAAATAAAATTGCTATATCAGAAGAAGGGATTAGGGTTGTTCTGTCCTGTGGAATAAGTTATATTGGAAAGGAGCCTCCAGAGGCATAGCTTGGGTCTGGTATGTGACTATGTTCAAAGTAGGATGTCAGAAAAGGTGTTTTGTTCAGGCTCTGTATGAATTTGTGCATGAAACTAGGAGATGCTGTGGGAGGATTGACTAACTTTTCATTATCATTGCTTTGGGATTTGTCATTGCAGATTAGGTCTGCTACCATAGTGGTGAAGAGAAATTCCCAAAGTTAGAAATTAAAGGGGAGGAAACCCCCAAGCCTGTAAAAATTTTAAGCAGACCAGCTTTCTAAAGCTTCTCATATTTTCAGCCACCATCTCTTCACTGTCTGTTCCACTAATAACAAAAAACAGGATTGCTTTTAAGGAGAATTTTTGAAATACAACATTGTGCTTTTTGTTTGTAACTGTTTTCTTTCCTTCTTCAAATTAAAATAGGAGCATGGAAAAACTCAATAGAAGAATGGACAGCTGAAGATTGGAATGAAGACGTAAGTGTACCTTGTTGGACTTGAGGCAACCTGGTTTAGTGAAAGGTGTCTCTGGCCATGACAGGGGGTTAGGAACCGGATCATCTCGGAGGTCCCTTCCCACCTAATACATTCCTTGTTTAAAGGAAACTCCTAAAATTCTTAGGTTTTTCTGTATCAGATACTGATACGAGAAGCTGACACCATTTTTTAAACCTGTCCACTGTTTCTGCAGTACATGCCAGGGGCAAGCTAAGGATAGGAAAGTTATCTGGTGGTGTTTTCCACCCCGTTTGATACTGGTACAATGTTACACTTAAAGTACAGGAGAGGTATTGAGCAGTGCTGAATAGAGATAAGTTTTTTTAGAAAATTATTAAAACTGAGTAATCTGCACATGAATCTTGAAAGAGCTGCAGATGAAATCTCTACCTGGAAGAATCCCTGTAACCTAGGAGAATGTTGTTCCTGTGCTGATGTTCATGAAGAGTAAACAAAATGTCAACCTGTAGACACAACCCTGGAGAAAAAAAAAATGGAAAAAATGAGTAATCTGATTTTTAAAAAATAGCAGCTTCAAAATATAGTTTGGGCCATTTGGTTTGATTTTAAGGAACATAAATCCACTTCAAGTAAATTTGAGCTGGTAATAATACTTACAAGAAATACTAAATACATCTGTGAAGTAGCGCTTTTCAGCTGCTGCTCACAAAGTGTGTGTTTTTGTAAATGCTGTAGTCCCAGCAGACTTTTGAATTAGGTTCTTGGGTAGAGCTTGTGGCAAGGAGTTTGCCATAGGGTGAAAGGTAAAATTCAGTGTAGCTAAGCTGGTAGGTAGAGACTTTTATTTTGCACGCTGATGTAGTTGAAGAGAATGTTTCCTTTCTAATAGTCATGCATGCTTTTGTGTTGTCACAAACATCCTCAGACTTCCTCAGTTTGCCTAGTTTTCAGGATTCTTCAGTGTTTTGGCCACAGTTAGGCTTATCCTGAGTTATGTGAGCATAAGAAACTGTAGACATTACAAAGAATTGAATATTAACCAAGGCATTGCAAACAATAGGCTGCTACTTTTGCCATTAGCTTCTTGTGCTGTATAATGCAGAAGTCTTACAACATGGAAAAAAGTACAGTACATGTTGTTATAAAGTAGCATGTACAGTGGGGGAAGAGGCTGAACAATGGAGAAACAGCCTTCTAAATTTGAAATAGGGTTGAGCTGAATCTTTGGTTGTTTTGGTCAGTATGTAGAGTTGTGAGCTGGCAGCATTATTCATGAGGCAGATTTGTGTTCCATAAAGGTGGGATTAAAGTACTTTCTATTGACAGCGAGAGAAGGAAGAAAACACAGTAAGAAACTGTGTGGTATTTTTTTTTTTTTTTGTGAGACAGTGTGTTACATGTAATTGGGTGCTAAGAGAGTGCATGAAACATTTAGACTTTACATCTGAGTGCTGATTGCTCCCAGTTAGCCTTCCTGCATCCTGCTAATATCAACAGTATTCTGTAGGAGAATCTCTTGTGTTCAGGCGTTTGTTCATGCTTTTAGCAGAACTGCTTGTGGGATGGTAGATGAAATTGGCTTGTGTCTGTGATGTCTTTTAAGCTGGAATGTCTGCAATTAAAAACATACATTCTTCTGGAAGGGCTTTATTCAAGTGTCACGTTCTAAAGGGATTCCTTATTAGTAATTGAATAGGTTAGTTATTCTTTAGTCTAAATTCAAAGCTATACAAACTTAATTTAGAATATAACCATTATATGTGTCTTGTTAAAGCTAACTAGTACTGGCTTAAGATCTATTATTGGTTTGAAGACGTTTTCAAAGGTTCCTATCAATATAAATTAATTAACCCTGAGAAGTTGTAGCTGTTTATCTATGATCTATTTTTTTTAAAGAAAAGCTATTAAAAACCAAACCAAAATAGATTCCTAAAAAAACCCAACCTCCAAAAAACCCAGGAAAAAAAAACACTAACAGCAAATAACCCACCTTCCCTTCAACCTAAATTAATCCCATTCTCTCCCAAAGCTCCAGCTAACTGGCTTCCTTTTCCCAGGTACGTGTGCAAGTGTCCACCTTTATTGTAACAGCATAGTGAAAGCAGTACAGTTTGCTGCTATGGATTGTCTGACTGGTTTTACTAGAATAAGCAGTTAAGTGATTCTCCCTTTATTACTATTTTGAAACTCATGCTCACAGAACAGTGTAAGAAGTTATTACTGCCTCTGGCAGAAATGCCAAGAAGGAACCACAAGTGGTAGTTGACCCTGTTACCTGAGTGCAGACTCACGTCTGCTTGTGAAGTGTGCTAAAATGTAAAACTCAAGGATATGTGAAATGAATGGGAACAGTACAGTGTGTTAGACTTTGCAAGAAGACTTATCAGAGCTGATTTATGGAGTCCTAAATTATGACTACACAAGGTATCTTCACACCAATGATGTACCAGCTGTCACATTAATTACCTTCTACTGGTATATTTTTCAGTTAAATTATTGCTCAAACTCAAGTACTTACATTTAGTGTACTGTTGTCTGTGTTCAGTAGATCAAATTTCCTAGCACTTTTTAAATAAACTGATGATTCTATAGAAAAAATTTTGCTGAAGTATGACTACATGAGCTTTTGTCTTTTTATGCAGAGCAGCAGCACAGAATCACAGCATAGTTTGAGATGGAAGGAGCCTTCAAAGGCTGTTTCCTCTGACACTCAGCAGTGAGCAAGGCTGTTTTCATCTAGATCTGGTTGCCCAGAGCTCTCTCGGAATGTTTTCCAGGGATGGTACATGTGCCACCTCTCTGGGCAGCCTGTGTCAATGTCTCACAATCCTCACTGTAAAAATGGTTTCCTAATACTTAATTTAAATATCTTGTCTTTTAGTTTAAAACAATCACCCTTATCCTGTTGCTAGGGCCACCTATGGAAATATATGTTCCCATCTTCTAAGCCCCTTTTAAGTACTGAAAGTTTCTCCCTGGAGCCTTTTCATCTCTTTAATTCAGTAGTGCAGTTTTATCATTTTGCCTGTAAAGTGGTGTGTGATAGAGTGATGGAAAAGGAGTAAAGAGAGGAAAGAGGATAATAGCTACCATGGCAGGGTCCCCGGCATCCCTAGGTATCAGGTCCAGGCAGCACCTCGCCAGCCTTCTGCTCTTCTTGTTGTCCTTGGTGGGGAAGCTTCCCAAGTTCAGTGATAAGAAACCATCTTTTATGTTCAGTGACACACCTTGCTCCTCCTCTGTCCCATGGAACTCTGCCAATCTCCACCTTCTCAAGTGAGGGGCTTCCAGGTGTGCCCAGAGAGGAGTGCCTGAGTGTGTGCTCTCGCTGGAGGTGGGTGGCTTTTGGCCAGGAGGTGTGTTTTGGTATTATACTGACTTTATAATGAGCAAATTTCACCTGAAGTTCATTATTTCCTCGTCGATGTCAAGGTGACAGTGGTGATCAGTCTTCCTTGACAGTCCAGTGTTATCTGTTCCACACCAGGTAATGGGGAAATAGTACCACGCAATTAACTGTGCAGTCTAGTCGTCCTGGCTCCTTTCTGGTACAGTAGTTCCATTCTTCTGATCAGTTAGCCTAAGTTTTTGTGGTACCTTATTGTCCAAATCCATGATGACCATGTTTAGACAATTCCAATTCACTCCTGCCCCATGTCAAAGGCTTTACAGGAGTCCAGATAGATGACATCCATAGCTTTTCCTTTGTCTGCTGGTAGACTCTCTCCATCATAGAAGGCCATGGATCAGGTAGAACTTGCCCTTGATAAGGGTGTGCTGGCTGTCTCAAATCCGTATTACAGTATAACTGGTTGTAATACTAGTTTGACTTAACTTCTGTCTTAAAAGTGTATAACCCAGGTGGAATTTATTCAGAGGTTTCAGCAGCGTGAGCATGTGTATGATTAAAATACCCCCCTCCACCTCTATTTTTCAGCTTTCTGAAACGAAAGTATTCACAGCTTCCTCCGTTCCAGCTGAAAATCATGTGCCTCCTAGTCAAAGGTAAGCTCTCCCTTAGTATTTTCCCCTCTGCTTGGTGAAGCAATGCTAGCTTTAACATAAAAAATGTTAAACATTCATCTGTGTCAGAGATTAGTCAATATAATTTCAGAGTGTGAAAGCCTTGCTTGCAAATCCTTGTTTTTGTGGGTTCCTGTTTCCTATTTTTGACTATGTAAGTGGGCCCAAACTTAACAAAACCACAAGCATAATATGGAGAAGACCCTCCTTCTCTGCAAAGAATGCTTATAGGCAGGAACAAAAGTTGCTGTAAAGAAAAGTTGAGTGCAGATGTCACTTGCAGGAGGCATGTTGTCAGTTGGTCTACAATTTACGTTCCTTTCCTTCTTGCAGGTGATAATGCTTATATTTTACTGTTCTAATGCAAATATTTTTCCAGTGGATGTCTCTCAAATTATAAAATATTTTAGTTTGGCAACTCAAATTCTGGTGGTTTGTTTTGGGGGCTATTTTTCTTTTGCCTGTGTTCTTACTTGCCATAACAAATGTTTGATTATTGAGAAGACTGTATTGCTGAAAGTGCTAGAAGCAGCTCTTCAGTCCAAGCCTACAGTATATTACAGTGAAGTCTCATATATATATATTTATATATTTAAGTTAAAGTTAAGAATTTTTGGAGCAGATTTCTTTTATTGCCTGAATGCTTTGCTTTTCCTTGGATAAGATAAGCTTGTGCTAAACACATGAAACCATGCTAAATTATTATGCTGTACAGAGGTAGGGCTTTGATCCTTTGCTATTTTTAAAGGCTGATAGGTTGATGAAGACTGGGTTAGGGATAAGTTGATCGAACTGGATGTGCACAAATCTATGGGCCCAGATGGGATGCACCCGCGTGTACTAAGGGAGATGGTGGAAGTCATTGCTAGGCCACTCTCCATCATCTTTGCTAGGTCCTGGGGAACGGGAGAGGTGCCTAGGGACTGGAAAATAGCAAATGTTACCCCAATCTTTAAAAAGGGAAAGAAGGAAGACCCAGGTAACTGTAGACCGGTCAGCCTCACCTCCATCCCAGGAAAGGTGATGGAACAATTTGTACTAGAGACTGTTTCCGGGCACATCAAGGACAGGAGGGTCATTAGGGTCAGTCAGCATGGCTTTACAAAGGGAAGTCATGCTTGACCAACGTGATAGCCTTTGATGAGGGCTTAACCAGGTGGATGGATGATGGCAGAGCCGTGGATGTGGTCTATCTTGACTTAAGTAAGGCATTTGACACAGTCTCTCACAGCATCCTTGCAGACAAACTGAGGCAGTGT
>VXBP01000483.1:59261-84387 GCA_013400115.1 Rhinopomastus cyanomelas | reverse complement strand
GAGACTGAGGGGTGACATCATTAATGTCTACAAATATTTGAGGGGTGGGTGTCAGGAGGATGGAACTGGGCTGTTCTTGGTGTCATGTATTGATAGGACGAGGGGCAATGGTTGTAAGCTGGAACATAGGAGGTTCCACGTCAACCTGAGAAGGAACTTCTTCCCAGTGAGGGTGACGGAGCACCGGAACAGGCTGCCCAGGGTGGTTGTGGAGTCTCCCTCACTGGAGATATTCAAGACCCGACTGGATAAGTTCCTGTGTGACTTGGTTTAGGTGATCCTGCTGTGTCAGGCGGATTGGACTGGATGATCTTTCGAGGTCCCTTCCAATCCGTAGTGATTCTATGATTCTATATGCAGAGAATGTATATTGACATATGTAATGTCCTTTCTGGCAGGATTCACTTAAACATGTTTCTTTACAGCTTGTCCCCAGTTACTTGGTTATATTATTCATATAGTTTATTTATCTGATACATGATGTGATGAATTTTATAATATTTTAAGAGCACCAAGATTATTAATATTTAAGCTGTTGTGAAAGGTTTCAGATAGCAGAATATTACTTTCTGGAAAAAACATACTCAACTTCGTTTTGCAGACAAGCAATGTTTAAAAAGACTGTTAGTAATTCCATTACTGGTATGGCTGGCTTAGTATTGTTAGTGCCATTTTAGTGCAGCTTAATCATGGTGTTTACTTCAACCAAACTTTGCTTTTTTGTTGCAGCATTGATTTGGTAACTCTGCTCCAGAAGCCTGTAAGTTCTGCCCAAGAGTCAGAAGGCAACTCGTTTGAGGCTCCCCAGCAACAGACCTTTGGTCAAGCCCTAGTCTTCACAAATTCTCAGCACAGCACTCAGATGGCATCAGGAACTGGCAACTCCAGTGCTGTAAATTCTTACTCTTCTCAAAGTCTGGTAAAATTATCTTAACATTTTCTGAATATTCTCCATAAGTAAACATTTTAGGTTAAACAGCTTTTCCAGTACTGGTCAATTAATGAGTAGTTTCTGTATTTATAAAATTTAGCTTGTAGGTATTGGAAGAATCGTATTCTTAACTCCATTTCTTCCATCCATGCACCCAAACAGGTCATGCTTTTTTTCTGGTTTTGCTATGGTTTTGTCTTGGTTTACATGAAGTACTTGTATTAATTGTTTAACAGAGAGCAGACATATTTACTACGTGCTAATTTAGGATGAAAAAAAAATGTATAGTGAAGAGTTCTGTGCAAGAAGACAGTTATTTCCAAGCACATGTCTGGATGCTTTTTGAGGAAGATTGCTTCTTTCTTAGTCAATTTTGAGGGCTTGAAATTGGCATCTATATTCATTCTCTGAAAATATGTTCAACTATTAGTAGATATATGCTATTTTGAGATACATTAAGTATTATTGTAATTACAGTAGTGGGTGTTATATTTGTGATAATCAGAATCTGGTCATATGCTACAACTGCTGAATTTTTTTTGTTGTTAATAAACTAGGGTAGGAGGGGTTTTAGTTACTGCCAAATGTCAGATGGAGGCATCGATCCTATGCTTTTTTTTCAAATTGTTTGCTGAATACTGAACTCCTTCCCCTCTTGTTCTTTGTCTTCTGGTAGTCTGCAGTTCTTTGTTCTGGCTTTGGAGAGCTTGGGTCCTCTAAATTGGCAACCTCTACTGGATCTCAAATTTTGGACCAGTTGAAATCTCCAGGTTTGGGTCAGTTTACCTCTCAACAAAACAACAATAGCTCTTCCACCACTACCACAACTACCACATCATCCTGGGATCTAAAACCGCCCATTACTCAGTCCTCAGTCCTTAGTCAGTTTGGTAAGTTTTTCAACATGGATTTATCTCTCTTTTTATTCTCTTGTAGCATGTAAGATTTCTTAATACCAACTGACAGTTAAAAATGGCCCTAATTAAATACTTTTTCTAGGAAATGTAATCTTGATAATTGCAACATTATAAGAATTTCACTTACTTCCTGGTTATGGTTTTCTAGTGCACCTTGCCAGCTGAATAAAAAAAGCCCTCACATTGCAAATGCTGTGGATCTCTTATGGTTGTTGCCATGCAGTCAGCCACTGCCTGACTTTCAGTATCTGAGAAATAATAAAGGGGAAGTCTTGGAGAAAAGCTGTCAGTGTTCAGTGTATTTTGACTTTTGGCCAGGTTGAGATGACAGATGACTTCCTTTCTGTTGAAAAATCTCCTTTGTAGTGACAGGAAATAATGCTAACTCATAATACTTCTAAAACTGCAACTGGAGACCTCTTGGTGGTAATCACATTTTTTTCAGCACAGTTGATTGCAGTGAAAGTTGTGATGCTTGAAAATAACCTGTAACAGTTTTTGAGGACTAATAAGTGATACTGTGCGACTGTACGGATAGTTTGTTTTCATATATTTAAGCTAAATAGTGCTTATCCACAGAATAAAGAAACTATTTGCCTTATAATGATAATGTTTAATGAGAAACTTGTATGATGTCTGAAGGAGACTAGCATACATTGTAAAATCATAGCTGTCACTTATGTCAGGTAACCCAGATTCTTTCATAAAGAGTAGAAGCATTAAGAGAAGAGTTTAATGCTTTAATTTTGGTATTTCTTTTCCCCGACACTGACCAGACTTTAAATCTCAGCCTGAACCATCCCCAGTTCTGAGCCAGCTGACTCAGCGACAACACCAACAAACACAAGCAATTACTGTTCCTCCTCCTGGGCTGGAGTCCTTCTCCTCCCAGGTAAAACTTCGAGAGCCATCACCAGTAGAATCCTCTACAGCTGTTAGCAAGATCTTACAGCTCCCCACAATATCAATGGATAACCAAGCAGTGACTGCCCATCAGACCCATCAGAAACAGATAAAACCACCAAAACGGAGGATAACTCCAGCTTCCAAGGTAGGTACTTGAATGGTATCTTGTCCTTAGTAAAGAAAATTATTCAAAAGCTTGTGTCAGAAATAGTATGGCCAGCAGGGTTAGGGAAGAGATTTTCCCCTGGTTCTGGTGAGGGCACACCTTGAGTACTGTCTTCAGTTCTGGGCTCCTCACTAAAGGACTTTGAGGTGCTAGAGTGTGTCCAGAGAAAGCTTGTGAAGAGTCTAGAGCACAAGTCCATTAAGGAGTGCCTGAGGGAACTGAGATTGTTCAGTCAGGAGACAATGAGGCTGAGGGGAGACATTCTTGCTGTCTACAACTACCTGAAACTAGGTAGGTAGAAAGGTGGGTATTGGTCTCTTATCCCAAGTGAATAGCGATAGGAGTAAAGAAAATGCTCCCAAGTTGTGCCAGAGAGGTTTAGATCAGATATCAGGAAAAATTTCTTCGCTGGAAGTGTTGCAGGACATTTAGAAGTGTCAATTTTGTTGATGAGGGATGTGATCTAGTGGTGGACTAAAGGGCATGATTTTTTTTTTTTTAATAAAGCAGGAAATTCGAAGATGGATAGCCTTTTATGTGGACTTTTCCAAGCATCTACCTGATTGTGGAAAACTACTGCTGCAGAATGATTTTAGATTGACTTAGCAATCGGGTGAATGTTGGCTGAAGAGGAATGGATGTGGATACTTTGATATTGTAGAGTAGCATGGCTTACTCTTTTAGCTCTAGATTAGGACACAAAAATCAGTAGATGGAAATTACAAGACTAGTTAATTTGTGTGATGTAAACTAGGGAGTAGCCATGGATCTAGTTAGCAGCAAAATCTCAGGCAGCAACTGAATAATCTGGTATTTAAGGGAGGAGAGTGTGTCAGTTACTGCTATCTTTAATACAGGTAGTGCATGCAAAGGAGTTACGGCTTTGTTTTCCTCCTTTTAAGATTCCTGCCTCTGCAGTGGAGATGCCTGGATCAGCAGATGTGACAGGGTTAAATGTTCAGTTTGGAGCTCTGGAGTTTGGATCAGAGCCTGCCCTCCCCGAGTTTGGATCAACTTCAAGCAGTGAGAATATCAGCCAGACAACCAACAATAGCTTGTACTCAAAATCTGTAAAGTACGCGTGAGTTCCCCTTGTGCATTATTACATTTATTTTATGGGTCGGTCAGGTTTTGGCCAAACACTTCAAGGCTCAGTTACCATGTAGGGGAAAGGGAAATATGATGACTTGTAAGACTTCTTTTTTGCTTTAAGATGCAATCTGCATAATTTTTAATGACAGTCAAAATCTCCCTGCATGGATCAGTGTGGTACTGGAGATGACATGAATGTAAATAACCTTTCTAATAAGCTACATTTTATAAAATTGCTTTCTCATGTTTAATTATTGTGATTTTCAAATATGTTTGAGGGTTTGTACCTCACAACCCGAACTCTTCTGCTTTTGATCTGGGGGACCTGACCTTTGTACCACATGGGTATGTTAGTGTATTGGCACCAGATTACAGACTTGGTGCATCTATGGGAGGAGAAAAGAAGCCAGACTTTTAGCGTGCAGAAACTCTTAATGACATGTTAAAATAGCCAGTGATAAATACTGACGACACATTTTTTCTTCCTTAGTAATTTCAAAATCAAGTTTAGAAAAAAGCTTCATGAAATAAATGCAGAAATACTAGTAGAAAATGAATCTGAGCATTTATATACGTAGGATTATTTAAGTTTATAAAGCTGCATGTCTTAAAGTATTGTTTTCTCTTTGCATAGTTTATTCTTTTAGACTGCTACTATAATCTTCTAATTCTGTTGTTAAAAGAGATGAGATGTTTCTCATCATGCACCCAACTTCATGGATGTAGTTGTTGAAAAAAAGAGATATTACAATCCTATGAGAATGTGGAAATACCATGATTGAAAAGTGCCTATATGTAAACTGTTGTTTTGGTTGGGCTGACAGGAGGAAGATGAAATGATTTGTAGTCCATCTGATGGTTTTGGAACAGTGGTTACTGGAGACCAAAACAAAACTGTATAATTTTCTTTATTTGGTTTTTTTACTATAAATAATGTACTTTAACCACATTTTTAAGGTAGCACTATGTAACTGGTATAGGAACTGATGTTTTCGTTAAGGTGTTTGAGGTGTCATTTACCAAGATAATAAATGATTTTTACTTTTTCCAGTGATCCTTTGAATACCTCTTTGCCAATATCCAATACAGTGCAGGAATCTACCTACACAACCTCTACGATCACCTCTTCTAGTCTGACCTGCTCATCCCAGAGCACTAGCCCAGTAACCACAACTTCTTCCTATGACCAGACTTCTGTGCATAGTAGGATAGCATACCAAAGCTCCATGACTCCTTCTGATTCAACCCCTGTTGCAGTTACGGTGAGTGAATTTCAGACTTAAGGCCTTGAAAAAGGTGGAATATTGTTATCCATGTTAGGCTTGTATTACCTTGCTATGTTAAAAGTATTAACAGAGCCAAGTGGAATTTTTTAATTCCAAGCATACTCTCGTTTTGCTTTTGCCATTGTGTAGTTACTTTCGGCCATACTCTGGGATATGAGAGCTTCTAATTTTATGGGGTTTGTCACCTTAAATGGCTGTTTGACCTCTTGTTGTGGTATCACTTAATGTTCAGTTTCCTTCCCTGAAGCATAGCTTTCAAGAAAGAAACTGTCTCAATATCATAGAATCATAGAATGGTTTAGATTGGAAGGGATCTTAGAGATCATCTAGTTCCAGCCCCCGCATAAGTACATAAGTATTAGTCATGGTATTTTACAGTATTTAGCTGAATGTACATTATTTATTAAATTTATGTGGCACCTATGGAAGGATCCCAAACTATTTGTGGCCTCTCCAGCATTGCATTTTTATTAGGTATAAACACCAGTGTAAGTTAGTAGTTTCGTATGTTATTTTAAAAAGCATACGGAGATGTCTGATCTAGGACAGAGATCTCTCTTGTGTATGGAATATAAGTTTGTTTTAAGCAAGCATAATTTATGAAATGTTTAAGGAACTTGTGAGAGTTTGTAAGTTTATTTACTTCTGGCCTTTGTTATGTAATAGCTCAGTCACACTTGTCTTCTGCACTAGCTCGTATGTACTGGTGAGGATCAAGCATAGACTATCCACTTCTGTACTCCAGCGTTATCCAAAAAAGAACTGGTGCTTCTCAAGTCTTATCTTTCAATGGAAAAAAATTGGCGTCTCTGTGTAACTTGGATAGTTAAAATTGTGAGTTACATTAGATCAAAAGCACAACAATTTCCTATATGTTAATGCAATTCTTTCTTTCATATTGGTGTGAAACTGAAGTTTATGTTATATACAGTACTTGGGAAAGTCTCCTGCTGATGGGTGTAGTATGGGCAGTGTACGGGATTTTGTGTATTCAGGACACCTTGCACTTGAGACGAGTGTTATGTGATTTTGTTAAAGGCAGTGAAAAGTTAATTTTCTGCCTTTTTTGTCTTTAAGTTTAGAATGAATATAGAATTTTGCATGAAGCATGTTCAATGTGTGATTCAGTCTGAAAATTGCATATACTTCTGAGATAATTTATTAAGTTTTCCTTTGTTTGCAGAATGGGCACAGCAGTGTTAGAACACAGGCAACTCTTGACAGTAAGTACTTTCTGATCTTTCCATGCTATGCTGTCCTGCTACAGCTGAGTACACCTCTAGTTCAACCCTTTGTATTGTTCTCTTTGACTTATTTTTTGGCTGACCCATTAGAGTTTATTTTGTACTTGCCTAATTACACATCTTGCTTTCTGACTAAAATCATAGAATCACTACGAACTGGAAGGGGCCTCGAAAGATCATCTAGTCCAATTTCCCTGATACAGCAGGATCACCTACACCAAGTCACACTGGAACACATCCTGGCGGGCCTTGAACATCTCCATTGATGGAGACTCCACAACCACNCTCTTGGCCACAAGAGCACATTGCTGGCTCATGGTCATCTTGCTGTCCACCAGGACCCTAGGTCCCTTTCTCCTACAACTACTCTCCAACAGGTCAGTCCCCAGCTTATACTAGTACCTGGGGTTGTTCTTGCCCAGATGCAAGGCTCTACACTTACTCTTGTTATACCTCATCAAATTTTTCTCTGCCCAGTTCTCCAGCCTGTCCAGATCTCGCTGAATGGCAGCACAGTCTGCAGGGGTGTTGGCAACACCACCCAGCTTTGTGCCGAAGCAGCCTGATTAAATCTACAAACCCAAGCAGTCTTGGAATTAGAGTAACTGCTTTGCTTCTCTGTCAAAAACAAATACAAAATGAAAATAAAACATAAAATTAAAAACTAGCATAAAATATTTTGGCAGGTTTTAGTTGGTAATCTGTCAGTAGCTTTTAGTTGTAATGAAAGAGACATTCTCTGCATGCACTTCTTGTTGGGTAAGTTTATGCCTGTTACAGGTGTGTGGGGAATGAGAGTGATCAACATGCTCCCTTTGCCTGGGTAGCTGGTGCCCTTGCCATGGAATAACTATAGCACAGTACTGGCCCTTGTACAGTCACTAGTCTTAGCTTCATCTTGGGCCTGTTTCTAATGTGGTATTTTACTTATGGCACACCGACAGGTCTCTTTCTGCAGTTAATATGATGATGCAGTTAACATGTTCACTGTTCTAACCCTTATGTGCTGCTTTGTGGAAGTTTTGAAAGGCAGCAGGGTGAATTGACATCTTTTGGAATTCCAACACTTCAATTTTAGGTCTTTCTCTTAAATTTCTCTTCAGGCAGGCTGAAAGAAAGAAGTTGAGTATTCAGAGCTGTAAACTGTGTTTTGTTAATGTCAAGTTCAACTTAAATGAGCAGATGGAGTGAATATAGCCAGAAGAGTTACCATTTAAGGTTGATCTATGTAAAGACAGCTTTTCAAGTGAAAAACTATCTTATGTCCAGAATTAAGAAACAATTTATGAAATTCACTACAGGACTTGTAGTCCTGCAAAACAAAGATCTGAGAATTCGTAGCATTTTTTTAGTTCTATATCAACTTTATTAGTCCCTTTCTCTATATGGGTTCTTTTTTGAGAACATTTTTGTATTTGCCTGTATCTCAAACTCATGAGTCACTCTTTTTTCAGGTATCAGTTTCATGCATTTAAACAATTTCAGAGTTATCTCTTATTTTTTAAAAGTACTGACCTTTCCCGTCTTCTGTATGCTGATAGGATTCTTAGTTGTTGATCTGTCATATTTGCTGTTGTACTTAAATTTGCAGATCTCATGCTTCCTAAACACTTAGTTTGAAGCATTACTTACAAGTTAAAATTCTAACCAGTGTGCTCATCTCCTCATTTTCTTGGTCTTGCACACTGTGTTTGAACATCTTGTAAGAAGTCTTAATAAAGATAGTGATTCTGTCCCTTGCATTGAGAATATGTAGTTTTGCTTTGAACCCTGTTCTAAGTGTATTGAGAGTTGTAAATGTTATTTGCCTATTTTTATATGAATCTTGCTAGGAAGTATGAGGTGATATACTTGTCACCTTTGTAATTATGTTTCTTTAATTGCTCAGATTTCCTTCTCTGTTTTCACTTACCTTCATACTTATTGTTGAAGCCAAGATTTCTTGGTTTCTGTTTGTGTAGCACCCAATCCATCACCCGACTTGGATCATTGTTCTGGTTTCTGACTTGGATCATTGTTCTGGTTTAAGTTAGAACAGAACTAATTGTCCTTTTCAGTTCAGTCTCTTATAAGTAACTGAACCCTCTGCAGTCAACATCATGTTTTTGCATACAGTATCTGTTTCTACATGCTGATGTTTGCAGTTGCAATCAAGGGTAGGTCTCTTGCTTATACTTTCTCCTGCTGAATGTTGTGGGTGCAGTGAGAGACTGCACCTGTGGAAAGGAGCAGAGGGGACAAGTGACCCTAAACTGACCCAACAGGGTATTCTATTCGGTATATGTCATATTGGGTATAAAGCTGAGGAACTACAAGCATCAGCTTTTCTTCTTCAGTGACTGTCATCTGAGAAGGACTCTTTAAATTCTTGCCTTCCATCTCAAGCCATGCATTTCTGAATCCAGCTCCTGAATCCTGCTTATCCATCTGGTTGCTGTCAACTACTTAGTTCAGTCTGGGACTTCTCCGGTGTTTGTGTCAGTGGACGTATTTGTCATTGGGGAGTTGGTTTTCTTACTGGTTTTGTACATATTTGTATATACTTAATATAATTATTTTAATTGAGTAAGTTTTAGTTTTCCAATACATAGGTCTGTCTCCCTTACTGTTTTCTCCTTTCGGGGAAGAGGGGGGCTAATAGAGAGCATCTGGCATTTATCTTGTGGCCAACTCAGCCTCAATCCATGACTGTCATTTACTGAGAAAACAAAAGCAATAGCGTGAACGAACTGATGTGTAAATTGCACAAGTATATTTAACTTTGATGACCATTCTAAAACTGACTCCACATGCATTGCAAGTCAGTATTAATCCTCTGGGTAGTGGTCTCTGTATTGGTATGGAAGCATGATGTAGCAGAAGGCAGGGCTAAGCTCTTTCTGATTTTAATTGGTGGTGAGTGCCTTGAGTTCTTTGTATTTTCTTAACAGGACAAAAGATATAGCAGAAGCAGCTGGGAATTACGTTGGCTAGTAGGCTTGCTCAAAATCCTTTGAGAACACACAGCTGCAGTAAATGAGTTTTATGCTACCCAAAACCCAATATTTAAGCTAAATGCCTTTTGTTTTGTCGGTCTAATAAAGTGAGTTAATATTAGGCAACTCTTTAGACATTAAAAGTGACCTTTTTATGAAACTTCTTTTATTTTACTGCATTACACGTTTGACTTCAAACTGGTAAGTTATATGTGCCTTTGTACTCCAGTGGTTTCAGTCTTGATCAAAGGCTCTCTGTAGGTTGGAGCGAAGCTGCAGAGTGTAGAAGCAGATTTGTACAATGCCTTGAAAGGGGCAAGTTACCTTTGTTTGCAAACCAAATGCAGGGATTTTTATCATGAGGATTGACTTGTGAGCACAAGTTAGTAATCCAGACAGGAGTGAAGTGTAGAAGACTAGTAAATGTGCGGCAAATGAAAATCATAAATCCATTATAGGTGAAAAATTTCCATTTTTAAATGGAAAAAATGATCCATGCTATTTGATTTTTCTTTAGTAGCCAGACTGCTTTATAGAGTTACTGATTCTTAATGGTCAGGTCTTGTAAACCAAAGGGAGAAATTTTGCTATGTTCCAGAATCCAGCCTGGGTTGTCAGGTATGCTGGAATTTGAATACCTCTTTTTGACTTGTTGCAGCTACTTCATCGATTCCAGCACCTAAAACAGAGCCCTCTGCTGGTTCACTGCCTAGTGTGGTATCGACCAGTGCTTCGCTTCTTCCTTCGGCATCACAGCACACGGTAACAATGCCCAGCTTGCCTCAGCCCAGTGATTTGGCCAGCAGCTCACTTCCCCAGTTAAGCAGGTAGGAGTTGTGATGAACTTAGGGGTGTTTTGATTCTGGGGAAGGGCAGACTTAGGGGTGATCACATATGGGAGCTGTCAGACCTTAGGGTCCCCTTGTTTAATGTTAACTAAAATTGTAAGACAGATTCAGAAGAGAACAAGTGCTTCTGGTTGGGGAGTATGTGCTCTTGGCTCCCTTATAATGACAGAGTAGCTGCTGCCTTCAGGTTTTCCTTGTATATAAACTTTTGTGTTTTCTAGGGCTCTTGCTCAGTCATGCTAGCTAAATTAAATTAATTAATGCCCACAGTTGGTTTTTCCAAGTGCTTGATGTTTGTTTAGTATTGTATGTTTGAAATTATTCCTTAACAGTTCAATTTTTGGCTAATTCTGAAATACTGTTGTTTCATTTATCTTGCTATTTTAAAAAAAAAAAAATTCCAAAGCGAAAGGGTATGGGTTTGGCTGTCATTTCTTTGAACCCTTTTCAAACATTGTTACCTTCAGATCCTTTGAAATATCGGACTGCTGTTCCTGGAAGTGTGATCAGTGCACTGTGGCTGAGTTGCACTATCTGATTTCCTTAGTGCTTCTTAACTTCAGCTTCATCCTCAGGCAGGTGATGGCCTGGGGCTGCAGTAATTGAGTTATATTAATACCATTCTATTGCATTTGTTAATGAAATAAACTAATTTGATGGGATATTAGGGATTTTTTCCTGTTTCACAGCTAGAACATGACTGATTTTCTGTTAGTACAATGGAGTTGCTGTTGAATAGGGTGCTAAATATCACAGATAACAAGACTTTTCCATTCACATAAAAAACAAGACCTCCTCACATTTGCTTGTTTAAAAACTGTGTTCATTGTTGGAAGTGTTTAGTTGGAGGGTTGATACTATTGGACAGTTACCAAGTGCCCTGAAAAGATTATGCTTGAATTCCAGACATGTCTGATTTCATTGTGCTGGTGGCTCTTTTCTGTATCTCTATCATAGGTTAGATGATGAATCAAAGCTAATTAGAAGAGCTGGGGCGTGTGGGTGAGGGAGTGGTTTAAAACTGTGTTCAACTGAACTATTTCTTTCTATGCTGTCTGAAGTGCTGTTGTAATCTTTGCAGATGCAGAATGATTTTAAAGAACCAAAGTAAAATTAGTCTATAAAACTGCCAAGGTTTATTGTGGTCATGCACCTCAAAGAGCTGCCAGGAATATTTGCCCTTAAATTAGGGCATGTAACTGAGTTTGCGGCTTTATCAAAGCTGCTATATTTTCTTGTGCCTATTTATATAGAGAATATTGAACTATATGTTTTGAAGGGGCTTTTGGAGCCCATGTTTTTTATGGCTTTGTTTTTTTATTAGCCTTCCTTCAGTGTTCATTGTGATTAATTCCAATGTTCTTCAGCTCAAATGTAAGCTAAAACATCGATAAATGTGCAAGAACCAATGGATAGCTGAAGAAGGAGCAGTGAATGTAGTCTACCCTGACCTTATCAAGGCTTTTGACACATGCTTCCATAACATCCTCATGAGCAAGCTCAGCAAAAGTGGGATAAAAGAATGGACAGTGAGATGGATTAAAAACTGGCTACACAGCAGAGTCCAAAGAGTGGCGGTTAATGGTGTCAAGTCCAGTTGGAGACGTGTAGCTAGTGGAGTCCCCCAGAGATCTGTGCTGGGTCCAGTCCTGTTCAATATCTTTATCAACGACTCCGAAGAGGGGACAGAATGTTTTAACAAATTTGCTGATGACATCAAGCTGGGAGGGTTGACTGATTCATCTGAAGGCTGTGCGACCATTCGACAAGGTTTGGACAGACTGCAGAGTTGTACAAAGAGGAACCTGGTGAGGTTCAACAAGAGCAAGTGCAGAGTCCTGCACCAGGAGATCAACAACAAAACGCACCACTATTGGTTAGGTGGTGATCTACTAGAGAGCAGCTGTCTGGAGAAGGACTAGAGTGGTGGTCAGTGGAGTTAAATCCAGCTGGCGGCTTGTCACAAGTGGTGTTCCTCAGGGCTCAGTGTTGGGACCGTTTCTGTTTAATGCCTTTATTGATGATCTCGATAAGCACACGTAGTGTATCATTAGTAAGTTGGCAGACTACACCAAGTTAGGTGGGAGCATTGATCTACATGAGGGTAGGGAAGCTTTACAGCGATACTTCGTTAGAGTGGAATGATGGGCCAGGGTTAATGGCATGAGCTTCAACAAGGCCAAGTGCCAGGTCCTGCACTTGGGCCACAACAACCCCATGCAACTCTACAGGCTTAGGGAGATGTGGCTGGAGAGCAATCAGGCAGAAAGGCACCTGAGTGTTCTAATTGACAGACAGCTGAACATGAGTCAGGAGTGTGTCCAGGTGGCCAAGAAGGCCAATGACATCCTGGCTTTTATTAGAAATAGTGTGACAAGCAGGAGTGGGGAAGTGATAATCCCACTGTATTCAGCACTGATGAGGCCACATCTTGAGTCCTGCATCCAGTTTTGGGCATCTCAATACAAGAGAGATATTGAGGTGCTGGAGCACGTGAGGGCATCAAAGCTGGTGCAGGGCCTGGAGAATAAATTCTATGAAGAGTGATTGATAGACCTGGGTCTCTTTAGTTTGAAGAAGAGGAGGCTGAGAGGAGGCCTCGTCACTTTCTACAACTACCTGAAAGGATGTTGTGGAGAGGTTGGTGCTGGTCTCTTCTCACAAGAGATTAGTGATAGAGCAAGAGGAACTAACTACAACAGAATAGGTTTAGACTTGACATAAGGAAAATATTTTTCACAGTAGGAGTGGTCAAGCACTGGAATGGGCTTCCTAGGGAGGTAATTGAGTCACCATCCCTGGATGAATTTGAAGATTGTTTAGGTATAGTGCTGAGGGATATGGTTTAAGGGTAAACTTTTAGAGCAGGGTTGATGATTGGACTTGATTATCCCAACACTTTTCCAGCCAGATAGATTCTGAGATTCTGTGTGACTTGGAGTCCTGGTGGACAAGTTTTCCATGGGATGACAATTTGCTTTTGTGGCCAAGAAAGCCAATGATATGATGGGTTGCATTGAGAAGAGTGTGTTCAGCAGACTGCTGTAATGAGACTTCACCTGGAGTATTGCATTCAGTTTTGGGCTCCCCAGTTAAGAGGGACAGAGATCTACTTGAGAAAGTCTGTTGGAAGGCTACAAGCATGATTCAGAGACTGAAACATCTGCCTTACAGGGAAAAGCTAAGAGACCTGGGGCTTTTTAGTCTGGAGAGGAGAATATTGTGAAGGGATCTAATTCATGTCTGTAAATACACGAGGGCTGGACATCAAGAAGGCAGGAGCAGCCTCTTCTCACTTGTTCCCTGTGATAGGATGAGGGACAGTGGATTCAAGCTTGAGCATAGGATGGTCCACCTTTACATAAGGATGAAGTTCCTTACTGTTAGGGTTACAGAGTCCTTACATAGACTATCCAGACTGGTTGTGGAGTCTCCTTCTCTGGAGGGTTTCAAGACCCATCTGGATGCGTTTGTGAGTGATCTGCACTAGTTTTGGTTCTGCTCTGACAGGGGGATTGGACTCTATTGTCTTTGAAGGTCCCTTCCAACCCTGAACATTCTGTGATTCTGTGACATGTGACAGCCAGATACCCATTCCCATAACTCTGTAAAGATTCTGGATGTGGAAGATGCTCTCTGTGCAAAGCAAAATGATCCAAACCCCAGGACTGCTGTGGCAGACAGCAGTAGTTGCTCAGTCAACAAAATGAGAAATAAACAATGTGTTTTGCTAACCTTCTTCTGCTTTTGGACTTCAGGTGTCTTTGAGTAATTTCTGCTCTAATTACTAAAGCAACTATTTATTTTCTAGAAGTATAGTAAATTAGAAAGTACAAATGGTACCCCAGGTACCAGTATAGGCTTGGGACTGACGTGTTAGAGAACAGTGTATGAGAAAGGGACATGGGGGTCCTAGCGGACAGCAGGATGACCAATGAGCCAGCAGTATGCCCTTGTGGCCAACAGGGCCAACAGCATCCTGGGGTGGATCAGAGTGGGAGTGGTTAGCAGATCCAGAGAGGTTCTTCTCCCCCTCTACTCTGCCTTGGTGAGACCACATCTGGGGTGTTGTGTCCATTTCTGGGCCCCTCCGTTCAAGAGGGATGTGGAGCTGCTGGAGAGGGTCCAGCGAAGGGCAACAAAGATGATGAAGGAGGTGGAGCACCTCCCTGATGAGGAGAGGCTGAGGGAGCTGGGTCACTTTAGCTGGGTCTCTTCAGGAGACTGAGGGGTGACCTCATAAATATCTATAAATATTTGAGGGGTGGGTGTCAGGAGGATGGAGCCAGACTCTTCTCAATGCCATCTACTGATAGGACGAGGGGCAATGGTTGTGAGCTGGAACATAGGAGGTTCCACATAAATATGCGAAGGAACTTCCCAGTGAGGGTGACAGAGCACTGGAACAGGCTGCCCAGGGGTTTGTGGAGTCTCCTTCACTAGAGATGTTTAAGAGCTGTCTGGATGTGTTCCTGTGTGACTTGGTCTAGGTGATCCTGCTGTGTCAGCGGGATTGGACTAGATGATCTTTCAAGGTCCCTTCCAATCCCTAATGATTCTGTGATTCAATGAAATGAATGTTTTTGACCTTTCTTGTTAGTGATAGTTGTCTGTGTACTTAAGATTTTTAAACTAAAAGGTAGTAGGATATTAGCTAAGGGGAAAAATGCCCGTAGGGAGGTGTGTGTTTATATATAAAAGCATATGTATGTGTTTCTGTATGCACTTGTATGTGTCTGTCATTCATGTACACACACTCCCCATACAGGCATTTTTCCCTGTAACATCTTACTGTGCATATATTGCTCTCTTCTCTCAGGCAGCCAGCACCAGAACAAGAGGCCACAGCCTCAAGCTGCGCCAGGGGAAATTTAGGCTTGAGGTGAGGAGAAAGTTCTTCACTGAGAGAGTCATTGGCCACTGGAATGGCCTGCCCAGGGAGGTGGTGGAGTCACCAACTCTGGAGCTGTTCAAGGCAGGATTGGACATGGCACTTGGTGCCGTGGTCTAGCCTTGAGCTCTGTGGTAACAGGTTGGACTTGATGATCTATGAGGTCTCTTCTGACCTTGGTAATACTGTGATACTGTGATACTGTCTGATATATGTGTATGCACACATCCACAGTTCTTATTCTTTAACATCCTGATACCTACTCTGTGTTTGTGCATATGTATGTGGGAAAATATATACATACATAAATATATATTACAAAAATAGAAAATAAATAACTTTATTATCTGCAATTTCTTTCTAGCTCACTTTCCAATCATCAGAGCAGCCTATCCCCTGCCTCAGTGTTGTCTTCAAGCACATCACATGCAGTAAGTCCTATCTGTATTTCACATATGTTTATCATTTAGTCAGAATATCTGATGTGAGTTGAGTTCGTTGCACATGAGAAAAAAAAAAAAGAGCCTTCTCTGAGGCAAGGACTGTCCGCCCTCTTGTGGTAAAAAGTCTTTGCAGCTTGTGATTTTTTTTCTGTATAAGATAGAGCTATTAGAGTCTTGCCGGTCACAAAACGGCAGAGTAAATTTTTGTGCCAGCAAGAGGGGGTGAAATAAATAATTTCTTGTAACAAATGTATTAAAAAACCAAAAGCTCTTTACAAATGACTGTCTGAAATGTGTTAGAAAATGTAGATGTTAACAGTCTCTTAAAAGAGAGGAGAGAGACAAAATGCAGGTGATGAAACGGTGTGTGTCATAAGAAATACCTCATGACAGATGATTTTATCATTTAGCTTGTGGCATTGTTGTCACTTGTGTATTTAATGCAATACAGATGACAAGGCAAATGGTAGAGACCATAGTGCTGTAGATGAGGTTGTGCGAACGAACAGTCAGAGGCACTGCTTTGTTCTGTGGTTGAGTACTTCTCTATAGAATCACAGAATCATTCAGGTTGGAAGAGACCCTGGGGATCAGCGAGTCCAACCAGCAACCCACTCTACAAGGTCGCCCCTAAACCAATCCTCCCAGCTCCACATCTAAGTCACTTTTAAACACATCCAGGGATGGGGACTCTACCCCCACCCAGGGCATCCCATCCCAGGGCCTGACCACTCTCTCCAGGAAGAATCTCTTACTGATGGCCAGTTGAACCCTCCCCTGGTGAAACCTGAAGCCACCCCTCTGCTTCTATCTCTTAATGACCTGTGAGAAGAGCCCAGCACCAACATCTCTGCAGGGTTCTTTCGAACAGTTGTAGAGAGCGATGAGGTCTCCCCTCAGCCTCCCCTTCCTCAAACTAAACAGCTCCAACTCTCTACATCTCTCCTCATCAGACTGATTCTCCAGGCCCCTCACCAGCTTTGTTGCCCTCCTCTGCGCTTGCTCCAGCCCCTCAATGTCTCCGTTGGACTGAGGTGCCCCAAACTGGACTCATCAGTCATCAAGGTGCAGCCTCACCAGTGCTGAGTACAGGTGGACAGTCCCCTCCTTACTCCTGCTGGGGACAGTTCCTGATCCAGACCAGGATGCCATTGGCCTTCTTGGCCATTGGGCACCCTGCTGGCTTAGGTTCAGCCTCCTGTCAGCGAGAACCCTCAGGTCCCTCTCTGCCAGGCTGCTTCCCAGCCCCCCTGCCCCAGCCTGTAGCTGCAGGGGACTGTTGAAAGGACCCTACTGTTCCAACAGAGCCCTCCCTTATCATTGCAATGAGAACGCTCCAGAAACAGGATGAACAGGTGTGAAGTTCAGGGTTGGAGAAGGGGCGAAATCAGTCACAGACTTGTAGTGTTTCCAGAAGTCTCAAGCAAAATATTGACTGTCTGGCTTTCGTCAGTCCCATTGTCTAAGAGAAACAGAAGTAATGGCTGAGCATTAGGGCTTGGATGGACCTTGGGAGATCATCCAGCCCACTCCCCCTGCCACAGCAGGATCCCCTAGATCCAGATGCACAGGACCATGGGCAGGGGGGTTTGAAACTTTTCCAGAGACAGAGACTCCACAACGAGTTTCAAGCAATATTTTAGGCTTATAAGCCTATTCCATTGCCTCCAATCTACACTAGGTTTCATTTGAGCCACGGTCCCGACTAAGGTGTGCCGATATGTTTCTGCTTTTCTTTACGCCCGTGTTTTGGCTTGTAATGCCTTTTCCTTCTGGAATATGTAATTTAAAAGTGAATGCTTATCCAAATGTCCATTCTTTTCTCTTGTCATGGTTGTTTTCACTTCTGCATGCTGATGACTGTTGTGCAGACTTAGAGCTAAGGCACTTTACTGAGCTGAAATCAAATCAGGAACTCCTCTTTCTTGCCATGTTCATGTAACGCAGCTGATCTGTGTTTGAGTTTACAACATTAACTCTGTTTTGGAGCATTACTGTTCCAATACTAAATTTTACAAATGCTTTGTGGAAGTAAGAGTATTGCTGTCCTGTGTTTTGGAGACAAGTAATGTCTTTTGGAAGAATACAGGAGCGTATTCACCATAACACATACTAGCTTAAAGGAGTATACAAGTGAAAGACAAAAAACAGTAAAATGGAGTGTTATTTGTGTTACTGTGGTGTGATTTTGTAATAATACAGTGGATTGAATTTAACTCTTGTGTAATAATCTTTTTGCATACTCAAACATCACAAACATACAACTGAACTGATTACTTGTTATACAGATAATGCTTATTTTTTTATGTCCTGCTGGAATGTGAATAATTATTGAGGAGGTTTTGATTTATTTTATTACAGCATCTTCTTCTGTGATTTATTTACTCTGTGATCCTTACTCTTTTTGTCTCCTTTCCAGCACACTAGTGTTGAGAACACAACTTCACTCCAGCCCTCAGCAACCTTTTCAACTGCTTCAACCTCAGCCACTAGCACCACCTCTTCAGTTGTCAGCATGGCAAGCAGTATGAACACTACAAACAGCCTTGGCCTGAGCGTTACCAGTGTGTCTATACCAGCTGCTACCACACGGGCAGCTCCCTTAGTGTCTTCAGGTTCGCAATATTAACAAATCACATGGATAGACAGAGGACTTCAGGCATCAGGGCCATCAGTTGAGCATCCCACCAGCCATAACTACACTAAGAAATCCACATTAATGACTGGCATTTTCAGCATGCTTTACTTGCTGGCTTATAAAGTAAAGTTGCCTGATTTTGTGTATTTGAATGTGTGTTATGTGGCATTTATATATTTATAGTGCATTCCATCCCCAAAGAGCTTTTACAGATATCTGACTTTGGAAGTTTTGGGCTAAGACTTTTGCCCATTTTGTATTCCATATTATGATCATCTCTTGTCTGTGAGTTCATATTAGATATAATTTCAGTCTTCTCTGTGACTTGAATTCAAAATATACTGCAGTATTCTCATTATCATATACTGTGTCTGTACTGCCACATCTACAGAAAGGAAAAAAGGCATCTGGTGTCTGGGTCATCCCACAGCAAATAGAACTTCAGAAAAAGGACTCAGAGAAAGAGAAGTTGGGGAAGTTTCTTGCACTTCCCCAATGGAAACACTTCCCACTTCCCCAGTGGAAACAATGCTAAAGTCTTTCTTGCTTGTATAATCAACCTGAATTTCTAAAAGGAAGTCCTATGGAGGGAGTTGATGTCTTGTATATTAAGATAAAACTTAGAGAAGGAATTCTCATTCCCATACCATGTAAATGAAGTGTTTGGTGACTGGTCAAAGTGGGTTTTTTTTCCCACTCTTCTGCTTCCTAGCTCTGCTTTATGGAGGCAAGTGATAATATTTCAGTCTTCATTGCTAATCTCAGCTGCAGTAAACTACCCACAGAAAATATGCTAGCAACATGTACTTTTTAGTCTGTTGCTCGCAATAACAAGAAATGTGTTGATAGTGCACAAATATGAAAGAAAATTTCATGTATTAGATTGACAACAATGCTTAAATTTTGTCTTCAGGAGAGGACTGAAGAAAGAAGATACTGTAGTTCTTGTAATCCTCTTGGACCAAGTGAATTATAAAATCAAACTGTTCTCTGATGGGACTGTTTTCAGTCTGAAGTAGCTTGCACTTTCCCTTCCTTGAGGCTTAGTTAAACTCTTCAGGCTGTTTTGCAGCATTTTCATCAAAATTCTTCTGCGGAGTTCTGCTCTTTACAAGGTAGACAGTGCAGCTGCCAGGTCTTGTGAGCTGTCCTGTGTCAGTGCTGAGGCCTTCTCCAAAGCCTTTTTTAAGTCTCTGTATTTTGATCCTACAGGCAAAGCTCCCCCGAACCTGCCCCAAGGTGTACCGCCTTTATTGCATAACCAGTATATTGTGGGACCTGGAGGACTTCTGCCTGCCTACCCAGTAAGCAATTTAATTAATTGTTCCTGTTCTTGATTGCTTATCCTTTGTGCAAGTGGGCCCTCCAGACCTACTACTGTCTATGCCAAGGAATTTCTGCAGGCATGTTCCACCTGTCATTCTTCCAAGTGCTGAAGAATATTATGAAATATATTCATGGAGGTCTACTGTTGATAGTAAACTGCAGAACCATTGGTATGGACCTGATCTGGCTGTGGTTGAAGCTGAGCATGCATGTTGTTATGGTTTTCAGTGGGGTTAGGTTTTAGACTCTTTGAGTAAAATTCGATTTACTCAGGTTTGTGTTACTGTAGTAGGTTTACTCTTGTAATGGCTGAGATGTGCACGTGTCCTGTCTGTTTTACTTCGAAAGACTGCATGTAGCTTTGTGACGTCTGACCAGTATCAAGCACTTTTTAATTTTGGTTATCTGATTTTGAATCAGAAACTTCATTCTAATCATCTTTCTGTATCACACTGAATGCAAGAGGGTGCAATAGGTTGCTTTGTGGTCTGTCCATCAAATCTTAAATCCCACTGTTCTCAGAAGTAGTGATTGCAGCAAAAAAAGTCTGTTGCTCTTACTTCCAAACCTGAATGCTGTAGTTGATGAATGGTGTCCGTGAAAACACTGATAAAGATGGGACAGTCTAACTTTTCTCCCAGGACTGCTGTCACCAAGAATTATGAGACAAGCCATTTTAAGTATATCTCTGTTAGCCTTAGAATGCTACAGAATGCCATGATGGCACTGTGCAAGCTGTACACCTTTACAGCAGACTCATACTAGGTCAAACTCTGTTTGAAGTCCCAAATTGGTCAGTGTAAGAGAAAAGTGTTATAATGATAATATATTTTATCTGTCTTTAAGCAGATTTATGGTTATGATGATCTCCAGATGCTTCAATCCAGGCTGCCAGTGGTAAGTAAATAGCTTAATTTACTTCATTTTAAGCAAAGGATCTTCATTGTTGATTGTATATTGTCATAGTCCATGCTTAGATGGGCTCATGTAGGTTCTTTAATGTGATCTCAAAGCGCAGAATACAAGCTGAGCACACCCAGGGATTATACTTCAATTAATCAACACAGCTATATTGTTTTAACAGCACGTGATAGAAAGATAGAAAAGGGTAAAGTAAAGAGGATAAAGAGGGTATAGCTACTGTCACAGGGCCCCGGTGATGATCCTTGGTGGGGAAGCTTTGAAGATTCTTGCTAAGACGACATCCTTTTTAAGTCAAATGGTACGCCCTGCCCATCTCCTTCATCCCATGGTGGGGGCTGCCCCCCTCCACTGGTCTTTGGGCCAGTCTCAGTGCTTCTTGGTTCTTTACTGATGCAAAGAAATCTTTGTTGTCAGTTTTCTGGCCAGCTGTAATGCTTTGCTACATTCAAGGCCAAAGCACCTGAACAAGGCCAAAGCTGTGATCCGTTATCTGAAGTCACATGCTCAGCAAGGGCAAAGTGGTTAGTTTTCTGTGGCTACACATCTGACCTTAGGGAGGCTGTATTTTATGTGGTTATCCTCTTGTGATAGCAACCGTGTTGAGGCCAAATTCCAAGTAAAAGTCATGCAACATAAATTCAGTGGCCACTAGGAACTTGTCTTCACATTGTATGTCTTGTTGTTTTAAATACTTATGAACACTGTTCTCTAAGCAGTGTAGATCGATAGAAACCAATATTTGCATCATGCATCCATCCATCCATCTTCAAATTCTGTTAATGGAAGCATGCTTTACGATGAAAGAAAATTTAATTGTTGTAGCAACAGTATGATGTCTTCTCAAACCTGGTTGAAATCAGAGTGTGGACATTTTCTTTTACAAAGAGGTAAAAGCAAGTGCAGAAATTGGCAGCCAAGTAGGTGCATCAGGTTTTCGCAGTGTTCATAGGTGGAGATCTTCACGTATGTGTCATGGCAACAAATCCAAGTGAGCTGCAGATGCAGAATATACAGTGTCTTTCCTTACCTAGATCTGGAATGCAAATAACATGAAATCCCAGAAAGATTCAAAGAGCCTCAGCCTAGATTGCAGAAAGATAAAAGGTTTTGTTTTTAGAAAACTAAGGTAAGAATTTTGGACAGAAAGTTTGGTAGTAAGTTAGAAAAGTCACAGGGTTAAGTGATGCAGTATTTCTGTAGAGGCAGAAATGAAGCAGTGATCTGGAGAAGAAATAACACCTGATAAATGCCATTAATTATGGTCTTCTGTATGGAGCCAGGGGACAGTAATAGAATCATTAGGGATTGGAAGGGACCCCAAAAGATCATCTAGTCCAATCCCCCTGCCACAGTAGGATCACTTCACTGGAGAAGTTATGGAATCAGAATCACTCAGGGTTGGAAGGGACCACCTGATCATCCAGTTCCAACCCCCAACCCCCTCACCATGGACAGGGACACCCCACCCTAGACCAGGCTAGCCAGAGCCCTATCCAGCCTGGCCTTAAACACCTCCAGGGATGGGGCCCCAACCACCTCCCTGAGCTGACCCATTCCAGGCTCTCACCACTCTCATGGTGAAGAACTTCCTCCTCACATCCACTCTAAATCTACCCATCTCCAGCTTTGCTCCATTGCCCCTAGTCCTGTTGCTACCTGACATCCTAAAAAGCCCCTCCCCAGCCTTTTTGTAGTCCCCTCTCAGATACTGGAAGGCCACAATAAGGTCACTTTGGAACCACCTCTTCTCCAGACTCAACAGCCCAGTCCCTCAGTCTGTCCTCATAGGACAGGTGCTCAAGCCCTCTGATCATCCTCGTGGCCCTCCTCTGCACTCGCTCCAGCATGTCCACATCCTTCTTGTAATAAGGGCTCCTGAACTGGATGCAGTACTCCAGGTGGGGTCTCATGAGAGCAGAGCAGAGGAGGAGAATCACCTCCCTCGAACTGCTGGCCACACTTCTCTTGATGCAGCCCAGGATCCGGTTTGCCTTCTGGGCCACACACTGCCAGCTGATGTTGAGCTTTTCATCCACAAGCACCCCCAAGTCCCTATCCTCAGGGCTGCTGNTGTACCAAATCACCTCTTCACTATTCTCCTGTCTCAGTAGTGCCTTCAGGAGGATCTGCTCCACAATCTTACAGGCACAGAGGTGAGACTGACTGGCCTGTAGTTCCATGGCTCCTCCTTCCTACCCTTTTTGAAAATAGGAATGATGTTTCCCCTTTTCCAGTCAGTGGGGCTTCACCAGACCTCCATGACTTTTGGAATAGAATAGACAGGGGTTTAGCAACCTCAGTCAGATAGACAGAGGTGAATACAGGGATGTCCCTGACAGTCCAGCTGCACCTTCTGCATTAAAAAAATAAAGTAGTGTACAATAATGAAGATGGTAACAACCCTGTGAAGGCATGATCTTCAGAAGAATTGTCATATGGAATGAGTGGGATTATTTTCAAAGCAGGAAAATGAAGAAATATATGATACTGGACCCAGCAGAGACATAGTGTCGTGGGTTGACACTGGCAACAGGTGTCCACCAAGTCTGTTCTGTCACTGTCTCTCCTTAGCTGGACAGGAGAGAAAAAAAAATCTTAGCAAAAGACACGTGCATCAAGATAAGGAAAAGGAATGGACTCTAGCCAATGACTGTGACAGGCAAAACAGAGTTGGCTTGGGGAAATTAATCAATTACTAGTGAACCTTTTCCCAGGCTCCATTTTGTTCCTGAATTTCTCTACATCCTCCGTCTAAGCAGTATGGAGGGAATGGGAGCTGCAGTCAGTTCGTCACCTGTTTCTGCTGCTTCTTGGTTCACAAGGGAATGACTTCTTAGTCTGTTCACTTCCTGTACTGTGGAGACCCTCCCACAAGAGACAGTTACCAGTAACCTACTCCAGCATGAGTCCTTCCCATGGTTTTCACATGGTACTCCATGTGAAGTACTTCACATAGCACTTCACTGAAGAGAAGTTCACTTCCATGAAACAGGTACTTCAGAGTTGGTACCCAGTGGGGTGCTAGCACATCTCCTCCAGCATGGCACCTTTCTTCATGGATGCAAAGCCCTTGCAAGCGTGATATTTTTATATGCCCGTGAGTATTGATTGATCATCAGCGAAATATAAGACAACAGTGTCCTGAGTAGGAATAGAGAAATGCTTTACTCTGCACTGGTGAGGTCACACCTCGAGAACCAGGTTTGCTTTTGGGCACCTCAGCACGAGAACAACACTGAGGTGTTGGAGAGGGTTCAGGGGGAAGAATAAGATTGGTGAAGGGTCTTGTGAGGAGTAGCTGGGGGAGCTGGGGCTGTTTAGTCTGCAGAGCAGGAGCAGCTGTGGAGAGACCGTATTGCTATCAGCATCAACCTGAAAAGGGGTGGTGGAGAGGGAGGTTGGTCTCTTCTCACATGTAACAAGTTATAGGACAAGAGGAGAACAGGAGGTACTGCACAAGCAGTTTCCAAGCAGTGCAGCAGAAGAGTTGTGCTGAGAAGAGCCTCAACTGACAGGAGTGGTGGAACTCGGTGTAATGGAAGCGCAGTGTGCTGAGTGTCTCCATCAAATAACCCTGGAGTGTGGTGTGGCTTGGACCCTGAGCAAAAAGCAAAGCTATGTTCCAGTAGAACAAGACTGCTCAGAGCTCAGTTCCCACGTGGAAGCCTGGGAGATTTGCAGGGATCGGACATGTGCCACCATCTTAGCACCAATGTGGTATAAATTGTCTTCCTTGTCCCTGGTCTGAATGTCCCCTCTTGGGGTTGAAAACTGTTGCCCTTTGCTTTGTTGCCACAGGCCCTGCAAAGAGTCCACTCCTGTCTGTCTTCTGAACCTCCTTAAGGTACTGAAAGGCTACAGTAAGGTGTCTTGGGAGCCTTCTCTTCTGCAGCTTGAAGAGAACAATTACAACTCTCCCAGCCTTTCTTCATAAAAGAGCTGTTGTATCCCCTACCTGCAACTGTGTTAGTGGTCTTCTTGTGGACCATCTGGCACAGGTAAATGTTTGGCTCTCACAGCATCCTTGCAGCCAAACAGAGGCAGTGTGGCCTAGATTTTCAGGTAGTAAGGTGGATTTTAAACTGGCTACAGGGTGGAAGTCAGAGAGTAGTGGTCAATGGGACAGAGTCTAGTTGGAGGCCTGTATCTAATGGAGTCCCCCAAGGGTTGGTACTAGGACCAATACTATTCAATCCATTCATTAATGACTTGGATGAGGGATTGGCATGCACTGTCAGCAAGTTTGCTGATGACACAAAGCTAGGTGGTGTCACCAACACCCCAGCAGACTGTGCTGCCATTCAGTGAGACCTGGACAGGCTGGAGAGCTGGGCAGAGAAAAATCTAATGAGCTATAGCAAGAGTAAGTGCAGAGTCTTGCATCTGGGCAAGAACAACCCTAGGTACCAGTATAAGCTGGGGACTGACCTGTTGGAGTGTAGGGTAGGGGAAAGGGACTTGGGGGTTCCTGGTGGACAGCAGGATGACTATGAGCCAGCAATGTGCTCTTGTGGCCAAGAGGGCCAACAGCATCCTGGG
>VXBP01000483.1:12695-59143 GCA_013400115.1 Rhinopomastus cyanomelas | reverse complement strand
TGTGACTTGGTTTAGGTGATCCTGCTGTTGCAGGTGGATTGGACTAGATGATCTTTCGAGATCCCTTCCAGTCCGTAGTTATTCTATGATTCTGTGATTGTCCTCTGTCCTGAGGCATCCAGACTTGGTCCTGCCTGAGCCTACAGGGCCTGAGTGGCTGGGGGTTGCTGGGGAGCTGAGAATGAAACAGTGGCAGAGGTTTTTGAAGTAGGTGGAGGAAAGGACCCCCTTTGGGAGGGAACAAGGATGAGAGTAGCCCAGGTTGCACAGAGCCCAGCTTGGAGCAGATCTTGGCACAGGTGTTGAGTGGTTCCCCCCAGCCCAAAGGGCTCATGAGGCACTGTTGAAGGGTATTGGCAAGAGGTCTTTATTTACAAACAAATAAATAAATACATAAATAAATACATAAGTAGATAAATAAATAAGTGTTGGCGGTGTTGAGGTGGGTGATGTGTGTGTTAGATGTTCCCAGGGCTGGTTGTTCTAGCTGTGCATGGTGCAGATGAGTTTGTGGAGGTGCTGGAAGCAGGCGTGAAATTCATGGTGGATGATGTCCCAGGCACAGTCGGTGTGGTTGTGGATGTGGAGGAAGTGCTGGATGTTGTTGAAGTATTTGTTGATGCTGAGCAGAAGGTTGCGTGGCCCTTGCTTTGTCTTGAGGAGCGTGCCGTTGGCTGTGAGGCACTGCTCCAGGTTGGTGATGTAGTGGTGGAGGTTGTTGAGGAGCTCTTGCTGTGCCTTTGTGTCCCAGTGCTGAGGGGTGCTGGAGCTGTTGAGGGTGGTGAAGAGATGCTGTAGGATATGCAGGGCGGTGGCGGCGGCTTGCTGCGGGTGGCTGTTGCGGAGCAAAGTGCTGGGGAAGCGGAAGGTGGGTGCCTGGTGCTGGCAGTCCTGTGGCGGGCTGGGATCGATGTTGTGGAGGAGCCGGAGGCTGTCCCAGGCGAAGGAGCGCTGTTGGGTCCGCAGGTGGTGGCAGGCACGTGCAGTGGTGAGAGCTGCGAAGAGGAGCAGTGTTGCCAGGGCGCGGTGCCACCGTTGGGGCTGCAGGGCATCAGGTGCAGCCATGGTGGTTGAGTGGGTGCTGTGTTGGTGGTGCTGGGCAGAATCCGAGAGAGGCTTGGTGGTGATAGTGGAGGTGCGGGCAGGCGCTGTGCTTGGGGTGCTGCTGGGCACACGGCTTTATATGATGCCACACATGGTGGTTTTCCCTTCCTCACTTTCTGGTAGCAGAGAGCTTCCGTCTGTGGTTTTCGGTTTTGGCTTGTGGCTGCACCAGGGATGAGATGGTCTTTCATTGGGATCTCAGTGGCTGTCTTTCATTATGGTGTTTGAAGGGGTGGTCTAGTTTTGGGGATGTTGTCTGTTGTTCAGAATTGTGAGAGTTTTAGTAAAAACTTGGGGCATTTTTGCTGCTGCTGTGGTTTTGTTATGGTTTTTTGTTTTTTACTGCGCTACGTCTGATCTCTGGATTTTTTTTGCTGAATTTCCCTTCTTTCTTTCCTTATGTAATCCTCTAGTATTCATTGTGGCTTTTTTGCGTTCTGCATTTTTCTTTTGTTTTGTATATTAATTCATCATATCTCATTACACTTGGGATATTTGAAAAATCTTGTATTTGTCAAGACTCTCACAGTATCTCTACATCCAGAAGTTTTTAGAGTTCTTACACCATTTCTGGGTCTAAGTACTCGAACACTTACTGTATATTGATAAAAATTCTAAAGTGTCTTCCACTTTCTCAGTTTAAGCCTCATTATTTCTAATGATAAGACATGTTTTATAAGCTGTTACTTCTTAAACTGTATCGGAGACACTGCCAGAAATGCTTTTATGTATCGGAATCTTTTCTGTATGTGTTAACTGAGGCAAGTTTCATTTCCCTATTTCACTGGCTATGGTGGAATAAGTCCTGGAGCAATTCCTATTTTCCAGTGTCTCTGTTTTACCTAGTGAAATTAATGTGTCTTAAGGCCTTATGCTTCTTGGACTATTTATGTTTTCTCTCTCTTTGGTGGTTTTTTTTTCATCTCCCTTCTTCTGTAAACGTTATACAAATAAAATAAATTGTCTATGTCTACTTCGTTCTACACATCCCAAGTGCAGTCTGATGCTCTAGTAGTTGAGTCAGAGGAGGCTTTTGATTGATTGTGCAGTGATGCTTTTGGCTATATTTTCAGGAATGTACATCCCACAGTCTCACATAGACATAGAAGTATTGGGGTTGGAAGGAATCTCTGAAGATCATCTTGTCCAACCCACCTTCTAGAGCACGATCAACTAAAGCAGGTCACACATAGCGACATGTCCAAGTGGGTTTTCATTGTCTCCATTGTAGAGCAGACTCTACAGCTTCTCTGAGTAGCCTCTTCCAGTACTCTTATTACCACCACCCTGTAAAAGTTTTTACTTGTGTTTGAACTCAACATCCTGTGTTCCAGTTTGGGACTGTTACCACTTCTGCTGTCATGAGGGTCCACTTTGAAGAGTCTGGCCCCATCCTTCTGACACTCCTCCTTTAGATATTTAAAACTATTGATGAGGTCCCCTCTGTCTTCTCTTCTTCAAGCTAAAGATCCACAAGTTTCTCATGTTTCCCCCATATGGGAGATGCTCCCCGCCCCCTGATCATCTCAGTGGTTTTTCAGTGGACTCTCTCCAGTAGTTCCTTGTTGTTCTTTATCTGCGGTGCAGAGAACTGGATGCTGTATTCCACCGGGATAGGGTACAGGGGAAGGACAACCCCATATGAACTATTAACCACACTCTTGTTAATGCACTCCAGGTGACTCTTGGCCACAAGGGCACATTGTTCCCTCATGGACAGCCTGTTGTCCACCAGCACAGTCAGATAATTTTGTCCAGAGCTGCTCTCCTGCAGGTCAGTCCTCAGCCTATACTGGTATGTGAGATTATTCTTTCCCAAGTGCAGCATGCTGCATTTGCTCTTGCTGAACCTCATCATGTTTTCTCCCTGCCCAAATCTGGATGACAGCACAGCCCTCTGGTGTGTCAGCCACTCCTCCCAGCTTCGCGTTGTCAGCTAACTGCTGTTCTCTTATCCCTGTCAGTGATGAATATGTTGAATAGGACTGAATCAAGTAGCTACCCTTGAGGAACACCACTGGACACAGGCCTCCAACTTCATTCTGCCTCACTGACAACAACTCAGAGTTCTGTCCTTCAGACAGTTCCTAATTCACCTCACAGTCCCATCATCCAATCCACATTTAAGTTTGGATGTGAGGATGCCATGGGACACAGTATCCAAAGTCTTGTCTGAAGTCAAGGTAGACCGCATCCACTACCCTCCTGTCATCTATTCACCAAGTTACATCTTTGTAAAAGCTTATCAGAGAGGTTATCAGATTAGTCCAGCAGGACTTTCCCTTGGTGAATCCATCTTGATTACGCTATAACCCTTTTTCCCTTGACATACTTTCAGATGATGCCAAGAACATGCTGTTTCATTACCTTTCCAAGGATGGACCTGTCTATGTGGTTCTCTTTCTTGTCCTTTTTGAAGACAATGAAGCAGTGACATTAGCTTTTCTCAAGTCTTCAGTTCTCCAGGGCTTTGAAAAGATGATGGAGAGTGGTCAAGCAATGACTTCTGCCAGCTCCATCAACACGTGGTGGTGCATCTCATCAGGGCCCCTCCAAAATGAAAGTTGTGAAGAAAGGCCAGCAGGACTGCATGAATGAACAAGAAACTCTTGGATGTGTGTAGGCATAAGAGGGAAGCCTGAAGATGGTGGAAGCAGTGGATGTGGTCTATCTTGACTTAAGCATTTGACATGGTCTCCCACAGCATCCTTGCAGCCAAACTGAGGCAATGTGGTCTGGATGATTGGGTAGTGAGGTAGATCATGAACTGGCTGCAGGATAGAAGTCAAAGAGTAGTGGTCAATGGGACAGAGTCTACTTGGAGGCCTGTATGTAGTGGAGTGCCCCAGGGATCAGTGCTGGGACCAGTCCTGTTCAATCTAGTCATTGATGACTTGGGTGAGGGATTGGCACGCACTGTCATGCACTGTTTGCTGATGACACAAAGCAGGGTGGTGTTGCCGAAACCCCAGCAGGCTGTGCTGCCATTCAGCGAGACCTGGACAGGCTGGAGAGCTGGGCAGGGAGAATTTTAATTAAACAAGAGCAGGTGTAAAGTCTTGCATCTGGGCAAGAACAACCCCAGGTATCAGTATAGGTTGGAGATTGACCTATTGGAGAGCAGTGTAGGAGAAAGGGACCTTGGGGTCCTGGTGGACAGCAGGAAGACCATGAGCTGGCAATGTGCTCTTGTGGCCAAGAAGGCCAACAGCATCCTGGGGTGGATCAGAAGGAAGGTGGTTAACAGATGAAGAGAGAAGTTCTTCTCCACTTCTGCTTTGCCCTGGTGAGGCAGCATCTGGAATATTGTGTCCAGCTCTTGGCCAACCAGTTCCAGGAGGACACGGAGCAGCTGGGGAGGGTCCAGTGCAACCCATAAATTTGATGAAGGAAGGGGAACACTTCCCTTATGAGGAAAGGCTGAGGGAGCTTGCTGCCTTTAGCTTGGTAAAATGAGTCTGAGGTGGTGACCTCATAAATGTTTATAAATATTTGATGGGTGGGTGTCAGGAGGATGGAGCCAGGCTCTTCTCAGTGTCATCTAAAGATGGGACAAGGAGCAGTGGGTTCCACATCAGTATGAGAAGGAACTTGGTGAGTGAGATAGAGCACTGGAATGAGCTGCCCAGGGGGATTGTGGAGTCTCCTTCTCTGGAGATGTTTAAAACTTGCCTGGATGTGTTCCTGTGCAGCTTGGTCTAGGTGATTCTGCTGTGTCAGGGGGTTTGGACTAGATGATCTTTCGAGGTCCTTTCCAATCCCTAATGTTCTGCGGTTCTGTGATATGGAGAAGGCTGAAGTACACAATTACTCTTTTGTTTCAGTCTTTACCAGAAAGCTTTCAAACCATGCTGTCCAAATCCTGGAAGTCAAAGGATAGGACTGGGAGAAGGAAGCACCATTCATGGTAGGGACAGATCAAGTTTGTGACTGTATAAAAGAACTTGAAGGAGCGAAGAACTTGAGTGTGCACAGGTCCATGAGACCTGATGAGATACATCCACAGGTCCTAAGGGAATGGGTGGATGAAGTTGCTAGGCCATTATCCCTCATGTTTGGTAGTGCATGGGAGTCTGGTGACATTCTCGATTACTAGAAAAAGGAACACAAAACCCTCATTTCTAAAAATGGAAAAAATGATGACCGAAGGAACTGCATGCCGTCAGTGTGACCTCTGTGCCTTGCAAGATCATGGAGCAAATCCTCCTGAAAACTGTGCTGAGGCACATGGAAAACAAAGAGTGGATTGATGATCACCAGCATGGTTTCAGTAAAGGCAGATCATGGCTGACTTATTTGGTAGCCTTTTACAATGGGTTTATGGTGTTGGTGGGTAAGGTTAAAACAACTAATGTCATCTACCTGAACTTGATCAAGGCATTTGATGCTGTCCTGCATGAAATCCTTGTCTCTAAAATAGACAGAGATTTGACAGGTGGACAACTCATTGGATAAGGACTTGGCTGGATGGTCAGACTCAGGAGTTGTCATCAATGGCTTGGTGTCCAAATGAGACCAATTACGAGTACTGTTACTCAGGGGTCTGTTGGAGACATGGACAGAGGCAGTGAGTGCCCCCTCAGCATGTTTACTGATGACATCAAGCTGTGTGGTGTTTTCAACAAGTTGGAGGGAACGGACTCCATCCAGAGGAACCTTGACAGACTGGAGAACTGGGTGTTTGCAAACTGCACAAGGTTCAACAAGTCCAAGTGCAGAGTTCTACATCTGAGTCAGGGCAATCTCAAGCATGAATACATGCAGAGGGCTGAATAGATTGAAAGCAGCCCTGAGGAGAAGGACTTGGAGGAGTAGGTGTATGAGAAGCTCAGCATGAGCTGGCAATGAGTGCAGCCCAGAAGTTCAACTATACCCTGAGTTGTATCAAAAGAAGCATCACCAGCAGGTTGAGGGAGGTGATTCTTCCCCTCTGTTCTGCTTCTGTGAGTCCTCACCTGGAGAACTGCATCCTGTTCTGGAATCCTCAGTGCTAAGAAGGACATGGAATAGTTGGAGCGATTCCACAGAAAGGCCACAGCAGTGATCAAAGGGCTGGAGCACCTCTCCTATTAAGACAGGCTGGGGAAGCTGGGGCTGTTCAGACTAGAGAAGGCTTTCAGGAGACTTTATAGCAGCCCTCCAGCACCTGAAAGGCACCTACAGGAAAGCTAAGAGGGACTTTTTACGAGGGACTCCAGTGATAGGACAAGGAGAAATGGTTTCAAACTACACAATGGGAGATTTAGTTTAGATCCTAGAAATAAATTCCTCACTGTGAGGGTGCTGAAGCACTGGAACAGGCTGTCCAGGGAGGTTGTGATTGCTCCATCATTGGAAGTGTTCAAGGCCAGGTTGTGTGGGGCTCTAGGCAATGTGGTCTGATGAGAGGTGTCCCTACCCATGACAGAGAGGTTGGAATTAGATGACCTCTGAGGTCCCTTCCAGTGTAAAGCATTCAGCGATTTCTTAATGTCCAGTTTACTTACATCTCTAAGGAAACCTCCTTAAGGAAGGCTAAGTCTTTAATTTTTCTGTCTTCCTCTGTGGTCTTGAAGGTCTGGAACTCATGAGGACTAGTCTTAGCAATAAAGATGGAGGCAAAGACAGCGTTCAGTAACTGCCTTTGCTGTACCCTCTTTCACCAGGGCACCCACTTCATTCAGCATTGGGCTCACATATCCTCTTGTCCTTCTACCTTCAGTGTACTTGAAAAATATCTTCCTGTCTTTGATCTCCTCTGCCCGGTTTAATTTCAAGGAGACTTTAGCTTTCCTAGTTGCATCCTTACATCAACCTCTATTTTCATGTTCTATGAATTGCTGCCTTCTGCTTGAGTTCACCTAATAATTCCCTGCTCAGTAAAGCAGGTCTCCTAGCTCACTTGCTTGGTTCCCACACATCAGAATGCACAGATCCTGAGCTTGGAGGAAGTGATGATTGAGTGTCAACCAGCTCTCTTGAGCCCCCTTATCTTCTAGAGCTGATCAGTGCTGGGACCGGTCCTGTTCAATCTATTCATTGATGACTTGGATGAGGGATTAGAGTGCACTGTCAGCAAGTTTGCTGATGACACAAAGCTGGGTGGTGTCACCAACACCCCAGCAGACTGTGCTGCCATTCAGCGAGATCTGGACAGGCTGGAGAGCTGGGCTGAAAAAAATCTAATGAGCTATAACAAGAGTAAGTGCAGAGTCTTGCATCTGGGCAAGAACAACCCCAGGTACCAGTATAAGCTGAGGACTGACCTGTTGGAGTGTAGTGTAGGGGAAAGGGACTTGGGACAGGATGACTATGAGCCAGCAATGTGCTCTTGAGGCCAGGGGGGCCAACAGCATCCTGGGGTGGGTCAGAAGAGGAGTGGTTAGCAGACCAAGAGAGGTTCTTCTCCCCCTCTACTCTGCCCTGGTCAGANGGATAGGTTCCTGTGTGACTTGGTTTAGGTGATCCTGCTGTTGCAGGCAGATTGGACTGGATGATCTTTCGAGGTCCCTTCCAATCCATAGTGATTCTAGTTATTCTATGATATTATCCCTCTGATCTGTCTTCTGTTTTCTGTCACCTTAATGGAATATATAATACTTTATTCTTTCTATATAATTTATATATTTCTATGTAATATTTCATTCTTTTGTGTTTCAGTTTCCTGTGTTCTAGCTCCTGTGATTATAATTTCTTCCTCTGTTCTTAGGTCTGAAGAGGGGTTGCTCTCTTCTTGTGAAGTGCCCATTTGTGTTTGTGTAGAGCAGTGTCTTTGCAGTGATGTGGTGGTGGAAGTGTGTGATTTATCATGGAGAACAGCCTCTTTGTACCGTGCATGGGATGTGTTGTTGTGTTTGCTGAGAATATGTATCGATGAAGAAGGCTTAGACCACTCTGGTCTTTCTAGTGAGACAGGTCTCCATAGCCACTGTTATGTGAGCACAGGTAAGAATGTTCAGGTCCACCTGTGGCTGTGGGAGAGCAGTGCACACTCCTAGGCATCTCCTATGCGTTTCTTTGTGGGTATTTGGATGAGGTCGGTAGCATTGGGATTCCTTGTTCAAATCTTGAGAGGCCTTTGGTCTACTCCTTGCCTTCTTAAGATGTATCTTGTCCATGCCATCCGGCTTCATCCCAAGCAGTGCGGTGGCATTGCTGGAAGGTTGTTTGGGATGGAGTGATAGGAGGAGGAGGATGCAAAGAAAGGCGTGTCGTCTGGGCAAGTGTGTGCTCCAAGAGTCTGGAATCAGCTGGAGATGCCTGAGGGCTTGAATGACCATGACTGGACACTGGGAGTGGCCCTTTCTCTGGCGCGTTTGACTGTGGCAAGAGCCATCAGTGGGATTGGCTTCAGGAGGTGGCTCATCCCTGCTTGCTGCAGAGACTGTCTTTGCTTCTTTGTTGTCTTGTTTGATGACAAGAAATGACTATGTAATTTCTGTACTGTTTCTTCAAAAAGTCTTTATTTCCAACAAGTAAACCAAGTGAATAAGTCAATAAATAATTCAACAAATTAATATATAAATAAGGGTCAAATAAGTAAAGGCGAAACAAATCAAATAAATAAATAAATACATAAATAGATGGGTGCATACATGTATACTTTCAAGTCTGCTATAGGTAGTCATTGGCAAGAGAGTACCACAATTTCCATTGGGTCCTTCTCCTGCTTCAGGGAGTGGTCACCGTCTGGAGAGGCTAGGTAATGCCGGGGGTAGTTGGCCACCACCCCTATCCCCATTGCCTTGTAGCAGTCCAGGTAATGCCGGGGGTAGTTGGCCACCACCCCTATCCCCGTTGCCTTGTGGCAGTCCATGAGTGTGCAGCACAGCAGTCTCTTCCTCCGTCTTTTCAAGCAAAGCTATGGTAGGGCTCTGGTCTGTGCTCCCACCTGGCCTTGGCTTTGCCATGGTCGTGCTCATTTCTCCATTAGTTCAGTCTCCTGGTTGGAAGAGGAGTGAGTAATGCTGAGCAATTCAAGTCTTGTTTACTGGTTCCTATCATAGACTCATTAGGGATTGGAAGGGACCTCAAAAGATCATCTAGTCCAATCCCCCTGACACAGCAGGATCACCTAGACCAAGTCGCAAAGGAACACATCCAGGCAGGTTTTAAACCTCTCCAGAGAAGGAGACTCCACAGCTCCCCTGGGCAGCTGGTTCCAGTGCTCCATCACCCTCACCGTGAAGAAGTTCCTTCTCAGGTTGACGTGGAACCTCCTATGTTCCAGCTTACACCCCTTGCCGCTCATCCGATCACTAGATGACATTGAGAAGAGCCTGGCTCCATCCTCCTGACACCCACCCTTCCCATATCTATAGACATGAATGAGGTCAGCCCTCAGTCTCCTTTTCTCCAAGCTAAAGTGACCCAGCTCCCTCAGCCTCTCCTCTTGATGTGCCTAGAGACAGCATCTAGGACAAATTGTTTCATCACCTTTCTTGGAATGGAGGTGAGACTGACAGGTCTGTAGTTACAATAGTCCTCCTTCTTACCCTTTTTGAAGATTAGAGTGACTATGTTCAGCCTGTGGCTTCTGGTGTTGGTAGGTTGTGTTTGTTCGGTCTGGGACTGTTTGGTGGAGAGCAGGAGCAGAGTGTCTCCTCATTCGCCCAATGAGTCTGTCCACATATTGGAAGCAGGTTTGAACTTCAAAGCGAATGTGATCCCAGGCACAGTTGGTGTGGTTGTGGATGTGGAGGAAGTGCTGGATGTTGTTGAAGTATTTGTTGATGCTGAGCAGGAGGTTGCGTGGCCCTTGCTTTGTCTTGAGTGTGCCAATGGCTGTGAGGCACTGCTCCAGGTTGGTGATGTAGTGGTGGAGGTTGTTGAGGAGCTCTTGCTGTGCCTTTGTGTCCCAGTGCTGAGGGGTGCTGGAGCTGTTGAGGGTGGTGAAGAGATGCTGTAGGATATGCAGGGCGGCGGCGGCGGCTTGCTGCGGGTGGCTGTTGCGGAGCAAAGTGCTGGGGAAGCGGAAGGTGGGTGCCTGGTGCTGGCAGTCCTGTGGCGGGCTGGGATCGATGTTGTGGAGGAGCCGGAGGCTGTCCCAGGCGAAGGAGCGCTGTTGGGTCCGCAGGTGGTGGCAGGCACGTGCAGTGGTGAGAGCTGCGAAGAGGAGCAGTGTTGCCAGGGCGCGGTGCCACCGTTGGGGCTGCAGGGCATCAGGTGCAGCCATGGTGGTTGAGTGGGTGCTGTGTTGGTGGTGCTGGGCAGAATCCGAGAGAGGCTTGGTGGTTGTGGTGTGAATGGGTGCTGTTCCCTGGACACTGCCAGGCACCCAGCTTTATGTAGTGCCATGATTTTCTTTTCATCATCATCATCCTGCAGGCAGAATTTCCCTTTTTGTATTTTCAGTTTTGCTTTCCACTTGCTTTCTCCTGAGGGTGTTTGTTCTACTTGTCCAAGTATGAGCCTGTATTGTCGCTGCCCTGGGAAGCAGGATCTGGTTCTTTCCCAGAGATAATGCTGTTGGGCTCAGGGGAGCTCGGTCCTGTCCTGTTACAGTTCTGCTCTCTTGCAGGTTGCTTACCTGGCCTGTATTTCAAATTTCTGTAGCAGCCAATTCCTGCTCTTCTACTTGTATGCTCGTGAATAAGTTAGTGCCATTTTCCTTTGTTTCCTATTGGTAAATATTTTTGCTTTGCCCATCTTTTAAAAAAAATCACTATTTTCTGTTTAGCATATGCAGTTCTGCTGCTGCAAGTGTTTCTTCTGTCTCTGCAAATACGTTGCACAACATTTTTGGAGGAGTGTGTCATCCCTGTAACCCTGTCCTCAAGTTTTTTGTGTTCAAGTGTGTTGATATTTAGAAATAAATGCCTAAGTGCTGCTAAGGATTTTTACTACATATTCATGCAATGATTGGCATGTCTAGATTTTAGGATTTTCATTGCTCTGAATTTGTTGTAGAGGTGTTTGGGAGGCAGGAGCTGGTGGGAATATTTTCCTTCCCGACCGGTTGCGTATAGAAAGTGAAAGCAGGGAGAGTTCCATGTGCAGTCATTACCACTTCCGGGGGAGCTTCCAAATGCGATTGGTATCTGCAGGTGCTGATAAGGCGAGAACGGAGGCTTCTCCTGTTTAACATAGTTCAGTTAACTAATGTGTATTTTTGATGCTGTAAATTTGCACTGTACTTTTATTTGTTTTGTTTTATTTTCCTGTGTGTGTTACATCAGAATGTTCTGTGTTTTCTGTTTGTCTTTGTCTGTGTAGCAGAGATCTAAAAATGTCTTGCTGATGTGTGTGGTACCTAACAGATCAGCCTGGTAGATTTGAGCTCTGTCATGTCAGATAACATTTTTCAGTCCTTGTCTACCTCAGTTTTTGAGTCTGTTCCTGATATTTTAGTTTTTACTTTAGGCATGTTCTCCTCCATTTCTTCTCTAGGTCAGGAAATACCCATGTTGTTTGAAGAGCAGGAACCTCACCTGATGTTTTCCTGTGGGTGGTCATGAAGGGCAAAGCATAACTGGCCTGCACATGTGTTTTGTAAGGATCTTGTTCTCATGCAGATTTGGTTATGTTTTGTCCTGCTTACGTAGGGGAAATGCTAGTTTGTCATTTCCAGTCCCTATCCACTGAAACTTGCTCAGATCTCCAAATCTACCTTGTGTGGCATTTTCCTTCAAAGGAGAGAGGAGTGTTGCTTTTGGGTGGCCTACCAAGGCTTTCAGTGTGAATTAGGTTGTATTTTGTTTAGTGATTCATGCCAGAGTGATGAGGTGACATTATCTGGGAAGGAAAGGATGATGAAATATGTCACTCCTTCCAGTTACAGAAAGCGACTGCAGTACTAAATATTTGCTAGATTATTTTGTGCTTAGTGATGAGGACTGGATGTAGAAAACAGGGAGGTGATGCACACAAATGAATGAAGGTAGAAGGTGCTGTCAACTCTGATAAAGCATTTGCAGTGCTGGGGAATTTGCAGGGAGAATGGTGTGAAGAAAGAATGTTTTTCCCAGTGTTGGAGAACATGTGGAAATGGAAATATGAGTCATTGAAGCGTTAACTCTTGATGGACTGGAGGTGGTGAAGAGTAAACTGTGATAATTAGGAGGATAAGTACTTAGCAGTGCCAGCCCTTTATGTGAAGTTCACCCAGAGAGAGAAGGGCAAGCTGGTTTTTTTAAATCCTAGACTGAGGACAAAGTGCTGCTTTGTTTATTGTGTCACATTTTGTCATCCCCGAAGGCAAGCTTTCTAGGATGAGGACCGTCTCAGTTTCTGTATGGACTGAGAAGGAAGTCCTGAGGCAGTGGTGTCTACCTGTTTTGAACGTGTCCCATCAGTGAAATATTTGTGAGCGCTCACCTCTGATATATTTTTATTTCTGAATTATGTGGGGCCACTGCCCCACTAATGTGTATGCTACAAAACATGCACAGAAATAAGACCAAATGAGTGAAAGGTTAAACACAATTTTTAATTTAAAAAAAAAATTATTTATCACCAGTACCAAAAATGTTTTCTTTCACGCACCTCAGCATGATGTCTTGAGCCATCTCACTTAGTAGGCCACTGACGTGAGGTGTCTTATGATACAGTTTAGATGAGTTTTCCAGGTTTTTTACTAGTAAAGCTTTTTCTCTTTTATTTTTAATGTAGTGCTGTTTTCCCAATCGACATTTTCACTTCTAGAATCTAAACCACGGCATGGTACAAGGGTAAAATCTTCAGCCTACATCCATGCTGCAGTTATGGTCCTGGTCTGAGCAGAGGTCTTTGCCCCCCAGTGGCCTGTTGCTCTGCCAAGTGCACTCTCACTGGAAGATGACAGCTCAGACCTGAGGGCTGGGAGAAGAAAGCATGTAGTTGTTGCCTTTAACTTACATTAAGAGATAAGTATAATATTAAAAAAATACAATATTTTTAATAAAGTAAGTTTATTTTGAAGTTGAGGATCCAAGTAAATCTTCAGCTCTGCTGTAAGTGATAAGGTCAGCTTCTGCTCAGACTTCCATTAGTTCTTCCTTTTGTAATGCATTAGTACAGGATTCACTGTAACTGTCCAGCTCTGGTATGTTTTCAGCTACTAATAAGTTATGTCATCCTTTTCCTAAGGATTACTATGGAATTACATTCCCTGCTCCTGCAACCTTGACAGGCAGAGATGGGAGCCTAGCTAATAGCCCGTACTCAGGTGAGTGCTGTTTAAAGACAGGGTGGTGAGTTGTGCTGGTGTCTGAATGCAGGTTGTCCTGCCATTGCTGAAAGAGCAACTGTTTTTTCCTTCTGTAAGCAGTGAAACCCATCACCCCAAACTAGTCAAACAGAAGTAAGCATCTCGACCCTCACGTTGTTTCTTCATGGGTTTGGTCAGTAATTGATAAGTGGTGACTTACGGGGTTAAGTTGGGTAATCGTTTGAGCGTAGGTGCAAAATTGTTACGAATGTAAATAGTGTCATCCAGTGCCCTTCCTGAGCACATGCAGGTGCTCAAAAAATACTCCTTAGCATAATCACTCTTCTCTAAATTCAGCTGGCTTGCTTCTGGTTTTTTTGGCATTGGAATAGAACCCCTTCAGCAGTTCCCTGTACTCCATTACTGCTGTTTTAGCACTTGCGTATTCCCAGCAAGAGCTGCATCTAGTGGGCTATCCTTAAGCACCCCAAATCTAATGGGCTTCATTCCCAAAAACATATGGTCTAAGAAGCCCTTCCTCCTTCTTGCTCTTGCTCCTCAGTTACTATTGTGCAAAGGTTATATTAATGCCAACTAGGATTCTCAGGCAGTGGTTTTCATCCGCTGCATCTGACTGATTACAACTTGAAACCATAGCCATGGGCACTGTAGTTCCTGTGATGGCATCAAGTGTTGTCATTCTTTTTGGTAGCCATCAAAAAAAATACTGTTTGGGAATAAGGTAGATGTGATCCATGTGTGTCACCTCCCTAAAAAACATATGAACATGCTGCTCTCTAAGCTGCCAGAAAATGCAAGTGTTGGGGATTTTTCTACTTCGTAATCACTTCTCTCAAGAGGCTTCTTCTGGGTTAATAACCAAATTTCCCTTCCTGCTTCTTCAATAAGGTGGCCCACGATGCAAGCCTTGCTTTCCTGGCCTTCAGCTACTGTCTTCAGAACTTTGGTGGTGTGAGGAACTGGACTTCTAACCAGTCACGCTCAACAAATAGACATATAACAAAAATAAGCCCATCACTACCTATAAATCCTAACTTGCTTTAAACCCACGAAGCTTAGCTAATCTGTTTAACCATCAGAAGAGTCACACTTTAACCCAACAACCATTTGCTCTTTGGCTATTTACCATAATTCTGCTTGGAGCATGTTGTAGTGCAATGATCTGATAGTAATGAATCTGCTCAGGCCGTGTGGGATAGGTAAGTGTTGGTATCTCCATTTTATCAATGGAGTTCTTTGCCACAAACTCCATGGCATGGAGTTCTTTGCCACAAACAGGCAATGTCCTCACGGCATCAGGAACAGAGACCAGAAGAGCGCTTCCCATGATCAACTGGGGGCTTTCAAGTGTACGATGTGCTCTGTTCTGTAGTTGGCTGCTTGTATTCAGAGGATTTTAGTCCTTTGAGTTGTCCAGTTTTGCAGTAGCTTTGATGGCTTTTCTAACCAGTTCTTTATTTTGCAGGTGATGTAACAAAGTTTGGCCGTGGGGATTCTGCCTCCCCTGCTCCTGCTACTACGCTGGCCCAGCCACAGCAGAACCAGACGCAGACTCACCATACAACTCAGCAGCCCTTCCTCAACCCGACCCTGCCCCCAGGGTACAGCTACACCGGTTTACCTTATTATGCTGGTGTGCCGGGCGTACCCAGTGCATTCCAGTATGGGCCCACCATGTTTGTAAGTGTGACAGCCTCAACTGTAACCCTCCCTTTGTTTTCCAGCCAGAATCTACATCATAGCATCAGAGTGTTTTGGGCTGGGAGGTACCTTCAAAGGCTATCTGGTCCAACATTGCAGGAATGAACAGAGCTATCTTCTACTAGAATGAGGTTCCTCAGACCCCTGATCAACCTGACCTAGAAATGTTTTTAGGGAGAGGGCATCTGCCCACTATCTGGGCAACAAGTGCTGATGTCTCACGACACGACACTAGTGGTAAAAATTGTCTTCATGTGTCTAATCTAAATCTTCCCTCTTTTAGTTGAAAACCATTACCTCTTGTCACTACAGGCCCTACTACCCCTTGTCTACATCTCTCTTAAGAATCCCCCTTAAGTACTGAAAGGCCACAGTAGCTGTCCCAGGAGCTTTCTCTTCTCCAGGGTGAACAAGCCCAACTGTAAACCATTCCTCATAGCAGAGGGGTTCCAGCCTCTGATGATTTTTGTGGTCTTCTCTGGACTTACTCTAACAGGTTCATGTCTTTTGCGTGCTCAGTACTCCAGAACTTCACAGTACTTCAGATGGGGTTTTATTTAAATGGAGTAATGTCATCTTTCCCAGTCTTCAAGAGTTCTCAAAAACTGTGCAAATGTAGGAAAATAGCTGCTTTCCCTTCCCTGAGAAGACAGGAAAGCCCAGAACTCATGGACTCCTGCACAGGCTACTGTAAATCAGACAGCTTCAGCTCATGGACTTTGTGTTCTGAAAGCCCATAGCAGTCTCTGGAGAGTCAAAGGGAAATCCAAAGCTGGTTCATTGATCTGAGAGCACCTAGGAAGTCCTTTGGAGGACAGAGGAGACCTCATGAAATTGAGTGCTGGCAGTCTCAGGAGGAAGAATGTTCTTTGGGAAGAGATGATGCTAGAGGCAGAGGGGTAGATGAGTCTATTTAGGGGCCCTGTAGAACAATGTTTTATGAAACAATGTCAGGCAGGAACTGATGTTTGATTCTGGAGGGAGAGCACTGTGCTTGCTGCTTCTCAGTCGTGTGGGCGAGAATTGGCTGTTTACGTTCAGTGTGTGAAGTAATTACACAGAGACGGGGTTGCTCTGCAGTCAGAGCAGGGCTCTGGCAGAAAATGTGGGGCTTGCACAAACACATAACGGCGGCGTACTGTGGGAAGCGTGCGTGGTCCGTGTCCCGTGCTGTCGCAGTGCTGTCGGCTCCAGGTTGTTGTCCACGTAAGTGTCTTCCCCACTAGATGGCAGAGGGAGCTTGTGTTCTGCCCACTGCCCGGCGGTTCATTCATCCTTCCTGTTATCCAGGTCCCTCCAGCATCTGCTAAACAGCATGGAGTCAACTTGAACACTGCGTCAACTCCATTCCAGCAAGCGAGCGGCTATGGGCAGCACGGCTATGGAGCAGGTACGCTTGCCTCCACGCTTCTCACGTTATTGTCTGCACGCAGAGCTGCTGGCACACTCTTAACACCTTGTTTGTACACGTCGGCAGGCTACGATGACTTAACGCAGGGAACGGCAGCTGGAGATTACAGCAAAGGAGGCTACAGTGGGTCATCTCAAGCACAAAACAAATCTGCTGGCACTGGACCTGGGAAAGGTAACACGTGAGACTTGAGTTGCTCTTGAGTGGGATTTAAAAGGGTGATGTCCCAGTATTGCCAGTGCTGAGCAGTCAATGCAGCAGCTTGCTCTGAGGGTCATGATCCAAGCTGTTTCTCCATCTCCCGTACACAAAATGCTTTTTTAATGGCTCAAGTGCTCCTTCTAAACCTGGTGACTGAAGTTTGCTCAAGGATTTGTGTGGCTGATGCACAGCTTTGACCACCATTATACATGGGAGAAAGGAGCTGTTTCCTCTGCCAAAGTTTCCCTGCTGAAGAACAGTGGTCCTGCAGCTATGCCATGTTTTTGAAGCCTGAGCAGCTGTGTGCTGCTGCTGAAATGGTCTCTGCCAAGTGATGACTAGATTCTGGGTTTCTTGGTAGGCACAAAGCTGTATGTTGGGGGTGAGCAGGGTAATTCACACATCTCTGGGCTGATGTTTCACCTGCTGTCTTTATATCTGGTAACTCAGCACACTGATTCATGCCTGGAAATGTTTCCTTTGTGACTGCAAAGGCTGAAGGATTTTATGCAGTTTATACTAAACTTTTATTCTGTACTTGCTCTTTGGAAATGTACAGTGAACTGCTTGGCACTAACTAGTTCATTTCTGGGCTTAAGCACATATGAAGCATTTGCTGTGCGTTTGCAACACCAGCTGGACTGTCTTTAGCCAGGAGATGATCACATTGTTCTCAGTGGAGAAGCAAACCAAGAAGGTGCAGGAGGCCTACAAAAGGTGCAGTCTTAGAGCAGCACATACCCTCTGAGTCCAGTCCTCTGCTTCACTGGCCAGAGGAACCACTGTCTTAATTCTGATCCAAGTGAAACCACTGGCCAGTCATAAGATCCTGAGTAAATGACTGGTTTGAAAGCTGCCTCACCAGTGGGGTGTTTCTGAGCCTGTGATGGTACTCACCAGTCCAGGTGGAAGCCAGCCTGAATCAGTGATATTTATTCTCTCAGAGAAGAGGAGGGTTGCAGACTGTAGATTTTTGCAGGATGTGCTACATAGGTGGCAGATGCTGAGTCTCATGGCTCAGCACACTGCTAGAAAGCTCTTGAATCATACAATGGTTTATGTTGGAAGATAACTCGGAGATCATCCAATTCCAACCTCTCTGCCATGAGCAGGGACACCTCTCACCAGACCAGATTGTGCAGAACCCCATCCAACTTGGCCTTGTACTCTTCCTGTAATGGAGCATCCATACCTGTTCCAGTGCTTCAGCACCCTCACAGTGAGGAATTTCTTCCTAAGATCGAAACGAAATCTCCCATTGTGTAGTTTGAAACCATTTCTCCTTGTCCTATCACTGGAGTCCCTTGTAAAAAGTCTTTCTTCAGCTTTCCTGTAGGTGCCTTTCAGGTGCTGTAAGGCTGCTATAAGGTCTCCTGAAAGCCTTCTCCAGACTGAACAGCTCCCTACTCCCCCAGCCTGTCTTCACAGGAGAGGTGGTCCAGCGCTCTGATCATTGCTGTGGCCTTTCTGTGGACTCGCTCCAACAGTTCCATGTCCTTCTTAATACTGAAAATTCCAGAACTGGATGCAGTGCTCCAGGTGAAGTCTCACAAGAGCCAAATACACTTCTAGTCCTATGGGAAAGGGCTTTTCACAAGCTTGACTGAGTTTTTGGTGCAGCCAACTGCTGCCTGGTGAGATGCTGCCTGGTGAGATGCTGAACCCAGGTAGTACCGCTGGGTTGTGGATGCGGATGATTTATACTGTGGTCTGGTTTCCCACTTTGCAGTGAGGAGCCGAGTCCTCTCTTCTGGTCCCATATTGGGTGCTGTGGGTCTGAGAGCACTCCAAGCTAGCTGGCAGCACAGCAGCACATGTGAGGCAGTGGCTGCAGACAGAGGTGTATCATAGAATCATTATGGACTGGAAGGGATCTCGGAAGATCATCTAGTCCAATCCCCCTGCAACAGCAGGATCACCTAGACCAAGTCGCAAAGGAACACATCCAGGCAGGTCTTGAACATCTCCAGTGAAGGACTGAGGCTGCTGGAACACGACGCTCACCTTGAGTGCTGGTTGTCCTTGTCAGTGGCTTTTTTTCCTTTCCCAGGTGTGTCTGTGACCTCAAGTAACACTGGTGTGCCTGATATCAGTGGCTCAGTCTATAACAAGACTCAGGTGAGCATTGCTGGATCCTTCTCCCTCATGGCCTGTGGCCAGGCTGACGGCTCCCTCCTGCTCCCTGGCTGGTCAGTCTCAGGGTCAGCAGGAGTTGGCGTTTCTTACACTGGCTCTGTTTGCTTCTGGAGTTGGGAGTCCTGCCCTCTGTCCCACCATTTCTGCAGTGTCAGTGCCTGAGGGCAGCTGCTGGCATAAGCACAGTGCTCTGAGGGGCTGTACCCTGCCCCACATGAGCTGTGTCCTAGATGCAAATGAAATGTTGTAGCACGGATGGTTGTAGTAAAGAGTGCCTAGAACTGGCTCACAGGGTTGAGAGGCTGTTTGCCTTTTACCAGAAGGACAAGTCAGTAGCGACCACCGCTGACAGCCAGGTGTCCTTGTCCCACACTCTCCTGTGGCCACTGCTCAGCCTACAGCTTCCCAGGGAAAGCAGAAAGTGCTTTGAGAAGCTGTGGTGTGCAGTGGGCTGGGGTGCAGCTCCTCTCCTTCTACTTGCGTGCTTGGCTGGCAGAGTCTGGCTGGCTGTCACCCTTGCTCACGGACTCGAAGGTGGCTGTCAGCCACATGCCCAGTGTTAAGGGCCTGGCTTTAGCCAGGGGAAGGAAAATCTTACTGCAGGTTCCACTTGGATTTTTGTTGGAGTGAGCTGAGGAGGTTGAGTAATTCCACGCTGAACCCTTGCAACGTGTGAAGGACTGGTTTGGACAGCTGCTGCCATCCCATGTCCCGCCGAGTAAAAAGAAGTCAGAGAGGAAAGGGACACAGTGGCTGTGGAAGTAAAATAAAATGTTGGAAGCATTAGTGCAGAAATGTGGGTGTGAACGGGAGCTGAAACTTGTCTGCCAGAGTCCTCTCAGCAGTTCAGTGAGACTCTGCTTACTCACAGGGTTGGTGATGCATGTTTAGGCACCCCTGTGCTGCTCTGGTCAACGTGAAGCTGCCCACACCAGTCTGATGCTGTTCCCCTTGCCTCCTGTGCAGACGTTTGACAAGCAGGGATTCCATGCTGGCACGCCCCCTCCTTTCAGCCTTCCCTCTGCTCTCGGGTCAACTGGGCCCCTGAACCCTGGTGCTGCTCCGGGTTACGCTCCAGCCCCATTCCTCCATATCCTGCCGGCGCATCAGCAGCCTCATTCCCAGATGCTGCATCACCATCTTCAGCAGGATGGGCAGGTGAGTCAGCCCCCTCTGCTTCTACAGCTCATGAAGTTCATTGAGGGAAAGTGCCATATCCTGCCCCTGGAGAGGAACAAACCCATACACCAGTATAAGCTGAGGCCAAAGCAGCTTTGCAGAGAAGGCCCTTAGAGTTCTTGTGGACAGCAAGGTGACCATGAGCTAGCAACATACCACGAAGGCACAGGGCTTCCTGGGCTGTATTAGGCAAAGCATCACCAGCACATTGAAGGAGCTGATTCTTCCCCTCTGCTCAACCAGGTGAGGCCACAGCTGGAGTGCTGTATCCAATTCTGAGCTCCCCAGTGTGAGAGAGATGTGGATAGACTGGAGGAAGTCCACCAAAGGGGCACATAGATAGTGAAGGGACTGGATCATCTCTCTTACAAGGAAAGGCTGGGAGAGCTGGAACTCTTCAGCCCGAAAGAGATTGTATCAATGTTTATAAATACCTGAAGGGAGAGTATGAAGAAGTTAAAGTCAGGATCTTGCCAGTGGTGCCCAGTGACAAAAGCAGAGACAATAGGCACAAACTGGAACACAGGAGGTTCCTTCTGAACACCAGGAAATACTTTTTGCTGAGATGGTGACCAAGCACTGGCACATGCTGTTTGGTGAGATTGTGGAGTCTCCGTCCTCGAAGTTGGGTAACACATGGTGCTGGGCAACCCCCGCTTTAGATGACCCTGCTTGGTTAGAGGGGTTGGACAAGATACCTCATGAGGTCCCTGTGAGCCTCAGCCAGCTGTGAAGAGGTGATGCTGATGGGGGGTCAGGAGAGCAGGAATGTGAGCTATGAAGTCAGGCTGGGCCCTGCTGTCCACAGCTGTGGCAGGAGGGCAGAATGTGAGTGGTTGTCTTGTAACTGAGCAGTAGATCAAGCTTGCAGGTTGCACACGGGCTATGATTTCGTCAGCAGCCTGAGTATTTTCTTTCCTCACTATGAATGTTCCCTGGAAAAACAGAATATTCTGCCGTTGGGTCCAGAAACGGGAAATGATTTCTCTTTCTGAATGTGTGACGTCCTTGGCTGGTGCACAGCCTCTGTTCACGCTGGAAGACCGCCTTTGCTGTCCCCAGTCCTGCTTCTTTCCTTCCATGTCCTGGCTGGATGGTGGGATGGTGCATCCCTGTACCTGTACTTGGTGTTTCTGTGGTCAGTCATCCTGTGAGGTGTGGAGATGTTGCAAAGCAGGCACAGAACCCATCAGTGGGCAGTGGGGGTGCACTGGCAGGTGTCAGGGCTGTCCCCTGGGGTTACGTTTGGCTGAGCTCATCGTCCTGGGAGCTCTGGGGCTGTGGCAGCTGATGGCCCTGTCTCTTGTTATTTCTGATTCCCAGGGTGGATCTGGCCAACGCAACCAAGCCAGCACCATGCAGCAAAAGTCTCAGGCTACCAAAACCGCCTATGGCACTTCTCCATACTGGACAAACTAAATCCGAAACCTGAGAGTGGGGAAGGAGATAAAAGAAAGCAAAGACAAAAAACAAAAGGCAAAAGAGAGAAAGAAAGAAAAAAACAGAAAAGCCGAAGCCCATTCCTGGAATTATTGGAAAAGAAGTAACTGCTCAGCCAAATGTCTATGCGGGGAGAACTGCAGCCAGCCAGCCGTCCTCCGTGTGACTCGCCTGCTTCCTCTTTCAGTTGCTGTTGTATGTAATATATTTATGTATGTATTTGTAAATGTAATAGAGCCTAAATGTGGTTTTCTGCATCTTGCAGCCTTTTTTATTTTCTTTGCAGGAAAACTAATTACTCATTTCCCATCTGTACCAGAGCATCCTTCCTTGTTTGAATTTTTATTTGAGGTTTGTTTTTTTTTTTAAGCTCTGTGGGCTTTTGTAACTGCGCCTTTTTCTTCTTGTTTGGGTTGGTTTAGTTTGTTTTTGTTTTGCAACTGGAGCCGATGTTCTAAATTCTAAGAATGCAGTTCTAAGTTCAGGTGAATAAGGAGGCCTGACACCCTGAAAAAACAAACTGTGGTTTGATTTCTGCCCTCAGCCCCTTATACAGTTCTCACTGTAATCAGGAAAAAAACCAGACCAAAACAGAAAGTTTCATGGTCTTCCACTTTCTTTTGTCTCCCTACTCCCCACTGCTGTAGAAGATGAACTGTTGTGCAGTTTGGCTGCTGCAGCCAAAACTCTTCATTTTCCAACGTTAGAGTAATATAAAAAAACTCTTTTCAAGAAAAAACATTTTTATTGGTTTGGGTTTTGTTTGTTTATCTAGCCAAAAGACTTGGGATGGCTCAGTGTTTCCTGGAACCTCCTTTGCATCATTAGAGGCAAAAACTATGTAGCGGTTTCTTAAATGACAGTATGAGCTGCGTCTTGTACCTCTTTGTATCTTGAGCCACTTCTGCCCAGGAAAGCCAGAGCTACGGGATGGAAACTTCACGTGTCTGTCCCCACTTTTTACAAAATAAAAGTCACAGAGGCAACTCCTGGTCCTTTTTGTCCTGCAACAGTGCAGTGAAATGTTTTAGGAGTTTCTTTTCTTTTGAGCCCTTTCTCCACCTAATAAAGATCTGAGCATATAGCTGGTGTTTTGTCTGCGTTTTCAGAGGTTCTAGGAGTAGTCTGCTTTCACAGTCTGACCCTACTGAGGTTAGGTAAGAGCAGATGGGTTGGCAGGGGAAGCTGAACACTGTGACAAAGGTGGGTGCACCTTGTGAGAGCTGCAGCAGGGATGGGATGCTGGGTAGCACCGAGATGGCTGCCATAGGTATCAGTCTCTGCCTTTGATATCTGCCCTGTGCAAGTCCTAGCAAGCAGTAAGATCAGTAAAGAGGGAACAGCGCTAGAGCACTGCCTTTCCTCACTTGCCTTGCGAGGTCCATGCTCTCCACCACAGGGAAGGTCAGTGTTAATTGCTCCTGAGGGACCACTCCTGCCCCAGGCTCATCTTACCGAGCATCTTGGGTCTGTGCAACAGAGGAGGTGGGTAAATGTGAAGTTGCATGTGTCTGTGCAGCCAGAGATGTTCTGTTTCAAGACCCACAAGAAAAACATGGTTGGTTTTAGTCTGAGAAACCCTTTTTGTTCCTAAGAGGCACACCTGCCATGCAGGAAGTTTGTGTCACTGCCTCCCAAGCAGCACATGGCTGGATCTGGTGTTCTCCTGTGCTCAGGTTTTGATACTGGTTGAACATCAGCAGCTGCTCAAGTCCTGGGCACCTACTGCCACCAAATGTCAGGGAAGACAAGAGTATTTCCGCAGGTTGGGTACTTGCTGCCAGCTGGTACAGGGTCTGCACCAGCAGCTGACGGCTACGACACCTCATACCTGTGCCGCTGCTACACAGGACAAACTATGTCTGAAACTCAAACTTCCCCCAAAGCCATTATCACCCACTTAGTGTTTTGTTTATGGTAATCTAGGGGTCTTTGCTGTGTGTTAAGGTCCAGAAGCAGCTGAAAGTGACACAAAGCAGCACATGATCAGCTTTAGCTTGTCAGAGCAGCTGCAAGGGAGACCTCAGGCGGCCTTCTGTGCTGTTGGTGCTTGCTGCACAGTCTCCATCCTCAGTGATGGCTGAGGACACAGGAGGGCTGTGTTGCCCTCTGGCACCCTCCTTTTCTCTATCACCCTTCCTAGGACACAGCAGCAAAGGAAACTCCAGCTTCCGTGTCCTGGCTACAGTCTCTCCCAGGTGAGCGGGACGTTTTCCCATTTCCTGACACTATCAGTTCCAGCTGAGCTCTTCTGCAGCAATTTTCTTGCTAATCCCAGCCCACATGGTAAAGCCACAATTGCTTAGCTGTACTTGCTCATCAAGGAATGGGAAAAAGACCCCCGACAACCAAAACCTCATGCATCTGGTAGCTGGGTTGAACCACTGCAGGGCAGGCTGGAGAGTTTGTCCTGCCCTGGTACCTCACCTGCTGCTATAAGAAGTTACTGCCAGCTCTGGGTAGCCCACTGCTGTAGGAACTAGACAGGAGACACAAGGAAGCTGGATACCAGTCAAACGGCCCTGACAGTGCCAGTCTGCTGAGCACTGTGCAGGAAAGGCATCCTCACTTCAAGCATGTTGCACATAGCCCTGTTCCAAGCTGATCTTTAATGTTTGCAGGGACAGGGTCTTCTACCCAGAGGAGTGGGTGAAGAGACACAGAGACAGAATGTTGGCTTAGCTAGGCAGGGTTGTGCCTGGTTTGTAGTTGGATGGGAAACAGCCTGGGTACACCAAGTGCTGTAGGGTTACCCTGCTCCAGTGCTGTAACATTCTGTGTCTAACCTGGGGCAGTATAAAAACAATTTCTTATTTATATCTAACTCTTTCAGTTTAAAAACAGTACCACTTGTCCTGTGGTCCCTGATAAAGAGCCCCTCCCCAGCTTTCCTGGCTGAACCATGATAAGGTTTCATCCAGAGCCTTCTCCAGGTTGACCAACCTCAACTCTCTCAGCCTGTCCTCATAGCAGAGGGGTTCCAGCCCCTGAAAATTTTTGTGGCCTCTTCTGGCCCTACTCCAGCAGGGTTGTGTCCTGTAGCTGAAGACTCCAGTGCAGGACACAGCACAACAGGTGGGGTCTCACCACCAAAGGCAGCTCTGAACTGTCATCCCACAGGCACAACTGTGAAGCAGGAGCACTTGTGCACAACCACATTTGACTCAGCAGCTGCTGCGCTGCAAGGGGTGCCAAGTGCTGCAAGTGCTCCTGCCCCAGTAATTTTAGTCCGACTGCAGCAGCAAGGCTCTGCAAAAACAAACTTCTCCAATCCTGTGCACAGGCAGGACAAGCTCTCTGAAGGGGTCCTCTTCAGAGCTTTAGGAGACGCAAGTGAATACACCAGCTCAGTTAACAGGGAATTAACAATACAGGGATATTTTCATTTAACATTTTTATTAGTAGACAGATGTGCAGAAAAGACAAAGTATAACTACTGAAGGGGAAGACAACACAAAAATGCGTCAGTTAATTCTTTCTGGTAAATTATACCGAAGAAAAAATAAAATAAAAGGAAAACATTTGGGGTTTGAGCTAAGAAAACTACTAAGAAATCTAGTGTATGAACCCTGCTGGTTTCAGAATGATTGAAAACTGCATTTGAAGGGGCCTGTATCTGGAAATGTAAACGCTAATGTTGGCTGAGACAGAAGAAAAGGGTTGAGAAATAAACTAATAGAACATATCAGGTAAACATTTCTCCACAGTCTCTTAAATAGTTCCAGAAAACCCTCATAGGTCAGTTTGTATCTCAAATAAAGAGACCAAAAAAAAAAAAAAAGGAAACCAGCAAGTCAATAAGCAGTGACACTGCACAGGACAGTGGGGAAGAGATATTAGCCTGGTTAGTGTAGGAGGTCTCAAGAGAGGTTCCCTTTTTGTCTTTTTTAAAAAGGGTGAGAGAAGAGTCATGACAATGCATCTTACAACACCAAGCTTGGAAATACAAGTCACTGGAGAGTATACAGTGAAGACGGTCAAAAGTACATGGGAAATCCTGAAAGATGCAGTATGCTTATTTCAAACCATGTCATCAGCACAGCCAGCGTTACCACACTCCACTCCTTCACCCATATTAGATCCCCAAAAATGGATGTTTGGTGTCCTGAAAACCAGTCCTGCAGGGAGGAGTGCCAGGGACTCACATTAGCAATAAGCTGGGGGTGCCTCACACCATCACTGGGTGCAGGGGAACCCTGCTGCCAGTTCCAACATGCACCAGGTGCTGAGCGGGTCATTGCTGAAGGAGCTTGTGTAGGACATCTCAGGAGAGGTCCAGCTGCCTCCATAGGTAACTTGCAAGCAGGAGGGGGACAATTACCAGCACTGGAGGACCAAGTTACACCACCTGGGCTGCCTTCACAGGACAGAGGTACACACTCCACCACATCCTGAGGCAGAGAGGCAAGGACTGTCCCTGGCTGCAGCAAATCCCAGCTAAGCAACATTTTGAAACACATCTGCCTTGCTGGCTTCAGTCTCACCAAGGGTCCATCCTGTAACCCCAGGGGCTGCCTTCCCCTCTTCTCTCTCCAGGCAGCTCTGAGCTTGCTGACTCTTGTCCCCCAGAATCACAGAATCACTCTGGTTGGAAAACACCCTTGGGACCACTGAGTCCAACCATATACCCTACCTTACAAGTTCACCCCTAAACCACATCCCTCAACTCCTCTTTATGGGACACAGGATGGTTGCAGAACAAAGCTTCCTCTCACCAGAGCACACCCCTGAAGGGCCACAGCTGGTGATGTACCATTGAAAACCCTGAGATACACGAAGGGCCAGCATAAACTAATGCCTGAGCCTGCAGCTCTTACCAGGATAACTGCCCCTGTACCGGTGGGAGTGGACGGTCTCTCCCATGCTGGGCCAGCACCTCAACTCTGCTTCTAGAGGTGCCAGGGCTCAGCACTGAAGGGCAAGGCTGGCTGCTGATCACAGGACCATGCAAACAGTGGACCTGGGGCCACTGCATCACAACTGAACAAGAGGAGCACACCACAATGAGGAGGGGGTGCACGGGGACTGAAGAAGAGGGTTCTCAGGCACAAGCATGCAGAATCCACCCCCTGCCCACAAGGGAGGGCCCTAAGCTCTGCCAAGAGCTCCCAACACCACGCAGGATGAGCTCAGTGCACAAGCTGAAGCATGCTGCCAAACTGCCTGTCAGACCCTGCTGCTGTGGCTTCCCTTCCAGCCTGAAAGCTCCTGTGGAGTTGCACACACTCCAGCCAGTCAGGCACGGGGTCAGCCTGGCCACCGCAGGCTGGCACCAAAGGCAGCTTTGACTTTCTGCTGACCGTGCAGAGCTGTGGCACAGCTGCACTTACCAACACATGACCTAAATCAACAACAGAAAAGCAGCTCAGGCCTGCTAAACTCCAGTTGCAGGAAGCAAGGACCGCTCACAAGCACATTGAAGCAGCAGACTGTCAGTCCCACTGCCAAAAACAAGTTTGAGATGAATGCTGTTGTGCTAGGGAGGAGGGTGCACCTCTGTTCTCACCCCTCTGGAGAGGGGCAGCTGGTGGCAGGTCTCAGCAGCACAGCTAAGCTGGACTTTTGCAACCCCCGCTCAGTCTGGAGAAAATTTAAAAAATAGCAACCCAGGGCTCAGTTGCACAGACGTGAAGTGTTAAAGAGTTTATTTTAGGGTTCATATCACAATTCTTTTTCAGACACAAAGCTGATTGTGCCCTCTGGGGCTCCAGGGGCCAGGTTGTTTCTTAATGTGAGCAGGGTGAAGAGGAATACTGTACCTTTCAGTAATAGCCCATCAAGCTCAACACACAGTAGCTTTACACTCTCCGCCCCAGACCTTATAAAGGAAAAGCCACCACCACAAGGCTAACGAATGTACACACGCTATTATTGTAAATGGAGCAGCTAAACCTTGGCAATTGCTTCGTGTGGGTTTTTTGTTTTATTCTTTTTGTCTTCCCAGTAAATGCAGCACTTGCACTCCTGATACCCAGCTTCCATTGGGCTTGTTCCAGCTTTAAATACATTAAACATCTCAATGCAAGACTGTAGGTTCAAGAATCTAAACGTGAGCAAACCTGTTTTGCTGTGAGCGTTTCGTAGATAAGTGAAAAGGGGAGTTTCTTTTTCAAAAAGAAAAAGTGAATGAAAGGGTTAAGAATGCAAGAATTCAGACATTCTGTGGAGGGTCTCTAAGAGGTCCATAAAAAAGGAGCAAACAGGAGACAGCAGGAGACAAAAGTGGTTTGTTTTTTTTTTTATCCCCCCCCCACACTTTTTTGCTGGACTGCTGCTAGGTTACCGCTGCTCCCTTCTGGCCTGAGTCGGCAGGGCAGTACAGGGGCGTAGAGGGAGCAGGTCACGACTCCTCGTTGCCAGAATCATCGTCATCGTAACAGTCGGCATCCTCCTCCTCCTCGTCTTCGTCATCAATGTCGTCATCATACAAGTCGTCATAAAGCAAATCTGAACTGTTGTCATTGGAAGGCACTTTAGTTTTGATGCAGTACTCTGCCAGAGTAGTGGGGACCTTAACACCATCCTTATCTGCCTCAGCTTTGGTAGCCAAAACCTGTTTCCTGCAGGGAGGAGGACACAGCAACATGAGCAGGACTGTGTGCAGCTCAATTTCCCACCTCCCAGTCAGCCCCAGCCCAGCCCTCNCGGAGCACATCCGTATCTGGGCACAACAGCCTCTGAGTGAGGCTCTCTGCAGAGGCTGAGAGCACAGTGTAGCTCCAGCCAGGGCCTGTCCCACATACCCAGACAGCTGAGTTCATGTAGGTCCCACTGCAGGATTGGGTTGCCCATCCACAGTTCTACACCAACCATGGCTCAAGTTTATAAAGTTTACATCATATCCCTAGAGCACCTGATGAACCATAAACTTCTCAGCAAAGGACAATCAAGACCTAACAGTGCTTCCAGGTAACCAAACCCAGCTTTGCAAGTGGCCTGACAAATCCTGCTGATAGTCCTTCAAACTGGAGGGACAGGATTATGATTCATGAGAGTACTAAGCACAGCACTAGTAGGATGCAGTCAGTTTGAATCACACCCTAAGCAATCCAGGCAGTGGTTAAAGAAAAACAGGGACTTTGACAGGGATTTACTCTCAGGCAATAGGTTTTGCAGAGTATCAGGCCAGATTAAGCTTTAAAAAAGAACAATTTAAAGACAGATCAGCCCGGTCCCCCCACTCCAGAGGTCTGTGCTGCTTCTGTATGCCAAAAATCCTACAGAGACAAGAAGCACACACTTTGGGTAAGATGGTAATATGCTCTTCCAAATCAGCAGCACAGTGAAGAAGCTGGTTTTAGCAAGCAGCCTGCTTCACAGGACTCAGAGCAGGAGGAGGGTGGTGTAGCATCAACGCAGGGCAAAGCTTACCTTATGATTTCAGCATACTCCTTGTCTTTTCCTTTACTGTCCCTCCATTTCCTGAACATGACTGATGCATCCACATTGGCAGGAGAGAATGTGTTGGGCTCATTAAGCAGAGAGATTACACTCAGTAAGATAGTCCTGGAAAAGTTAACAGCAGAGTCAGAACTCTCATCTTCACAGATTCTGGGTGCCAATAATTTCAGGTGATGCATCAGAAACTTATCCTGAAGACTAAACTTTCAAGAAGGATTATATTTCAAGTGACAGCAGGTATTTATGAACATCAGACCCTGGTCACTGGTGTAGGGACAGTGAAGCAACAGATCCCATCTGACTGCAGACTAAGATCTGCACATGTGCCTGTGATGGGATCAGACTGGAATTCAGCTTGTCCAAACTATTTGTGCACAGTGTAGGGCCGGAAATCTGCTTGGTGAGTCCATTCCTGGAGACATCCAACCTCCCAGCAGAAAGCCAGGCTCTCTGCCTGCCCTGTGCAATACTACAACCCATGGTTACCAGACAGCGTTGCAGTGCTTCCCCTGTCCCACTGGTGTTACAAGGCAGAAGCTGTGGGCAGGTGTCTCCTCTCCTCAGCTTGTGCATCACTACAGCTGCTGTGGCAGCACTCCAGCACAGCAAGGGGAAGACAGTGCAGGTTTCTCCAGCATCCCAGCAAGCTGCCAAGGGCCCAACAGGATTTGGCTGCTGGTTCTCCACACAGTCTGCATAAGCCAGTAACGCAATCCGCAGCAGATAGCCTTCCTGGATTTCTAGCAGCAGCACTGAGCTGCTCTACTCTGCTGGCATCACCAGGGGCAATCAACACTTCCTGCACCCAGACCCTTCTCTGCATTTCAAGAGATTCAGCCCTTTGTGCCTCACACAGCGACACAACCAGCACAAAACCCAACAGTGCGTCCCATCAGGTAGCTTTACCCATTCACCGGGCCTGTAGCTACCACAACTTCACATGTCCAAGATCGTCCTGCTGATGACAGCTTTTGATTTGAATGGGAGAACAAGAGACAAGGAATATGTCTTGAAACACAGTGGTGCAGAGTGACTGCTTTGCTGAACTTGATTAGAGCAGAGCACAGCCCCAGCTCTGCTTGCATTGATTTAGGGGCACGTTCGGAGCAGCACGCGCTGAGCACATCTGCAAGATCGTGTATCTGGGATAGAAGTTCCAGGAAATGCTCACTCGTTTGGATGCTAAGCTTCTTGAAAGAGTTTGAAACTAAACACTGTCTGGCCAGAACATTCAGCGCTGCTATTAAAGAGTCTTATACAATTTATTTTCCAAATGATATAATAGGAAAAGAAGAGCAGTTCTGGATAAAACTGGTCTGACTGGAACAACAGGCAGAGAAACAGTCTTCTACTTGAGCTCAATAATTAAACGTCTGATTCTCGGCAATAGGCTGCAAAGCGAGTGTGTCAGCTCCAGCATCGCTGCAGCAAGCAAGTCTAGGGAAGACCAAGCACAGAGGTCTGTGTCTGGACTCAGCCTCTGCTCCACCGTGCTTCTATCAAAGTGAGGTGAGTGGAGCTGATTTCCACTGTAGAGCTACTCCAATAATCAGACAAGCGTCTATTAGAGATGAGGCTCTCTCTACGTTCCTAATGTTTGACCAGCACTTCAGCTCAGTTCTACACAACAGGCATTATACACCCTGGCTGGTGTTCCCAGCCAGCACGTCCTGTTACAAACCCTGCTGCAAAGTGACTGTTTTTGTTCGCTGTCTGCTGTCCATACAGTAGCTGTTCAGAAGGCACCTTCAGAGGTGGGCACAGATTTGCCACAGAATGTTGCTGCTCTCCAGCAGCAGCAAACAGCTTCAGCCCAGGCTGCACTGACAGACGTGTTAGTGCGTTGAGCCAGCTGCAAAACCTGTCCAGATCTTCGGCAGACAAACAAAGGCCAACACAAATGTACCTCCCTCAGATAACAAAGCAATAGTGAGACACACCATCACTGATCTTCGCTAGGTCAGGATGTACCAACATCTTGAATATTTTGCTCAGCTTTGGCTTGTGTACCTCAAAGGACAGAAAAGACACGGGGTCAGTACGGAGAAGAGCAACTACAATGACTGAGAAGCCGCAACTCTAAGCCCTGCTACCACTTCCTCAGCTTTATGGGATTTGGAATACAAGAAGCAAGAAAAGATCACAGCTGTATCCCTTCACATCATGTTGGATGTTGGCCATACTTAACTTATGTCTGCCTCATCTAGCAGGGATTGACTGCAAAGGCCTATTGACGACATTAAAAAGATTAACAAGCATGCTTGACTTCATTAGAGGAGGAAGCACAGGTACTTTCGAAGCTGAAGAATGGCATTCTCTCCCCACTTCAGACACTCCAGCCAACGTCATCTGTTGTAACCAGCCAAACTCAGCAGGATTTACAGTACACAGCAGCTGAAAAGCAGCCCCACCTTACATGCAACTCATTACACCTTCCTCTGTTGTCTCCTGTCTGATACTCTTGAGCTGTGCAGAGACAGACAGGACCTCGGCAGGATGGGTTTCTATCAGCACTTGACCCATCAGGTGAAGCTGGCAGCAGGCTAGTAGTAGTCAAGCACAAGTTTTATTTCCATTTGCCAACACATCTGAGGAATGTTTTCACCCTAAATGTCACCCTTGAGCCCAACACGTTCCAAAGAGACTAAAACCTGCACCATGTTGAGAGAGCAGAAATCACAGTTTGCACCATGAGAAGTTTTGTGTCAATCTTTAGGGATGTAGATAATGAAAACACTTCAGAATGTGCTGGAACATAGGAGGTTCCACATCAACCTGAGGAGGAACTTCTTCACGGTGAGAGTGACGGAGCACTGGAACAGGCTGCCCAGGGGGGTTGTGGGGTCTCCCTCACTGGAGATGTTCAAGACCCGACTGGACGGGTTCCTGTGTGACTTGGTCTAGGTGATCCTGCTGTTGCAGGCGGATTGGACTAGATGATCTTTCGAGGTCCCTTCCGATCCGTAATGATTCTATGATTCTATGCAGTGTAAGTAAATACTGTCCAATACTGTGTTCTGACTGTGAGGTTAGGCTTGTCACCTAATTAGTTCTTTACTAGCAGCGTCCTGCAGAGAGAATAAAATTCATGTAGTGTTACAAACAGAGAATGCCTCTCACAGTATCACAGTAATGTTGGAAAAGACCTTAAAGATCATCCAGTCCAACCTAAATCCAAATAAACCAAGTAAAACTAACATCTAACATCTAGATCAACTTATTGATCCTTCGGGTGTTCTTGGGAAGGAGAAAACTAGAGGCTAACTGCTGCAGGACAGAAGAGGGTGACAAATACTGAAAATCAAATAGTAGGCAGAATCATACACAAAGTTACTCCTATACTAAGAAGTGTTCTTCCCACTAGTGGTATCTTTGAGGAGTTTAGGATAACAGACTGAGAAAGGTTAGAATATTTGAGATCATTTGCTGTAAGAGCATGAAACCCCATGAACAGAAAAGAAGTCTCCACACTGTTTGCACAGTATCAGGACACTCAGTACACCATTACCTTCACACAGCTTGGTAAGTCTGGTTCCCACTTGCCTGAAGCCCTAAGAGTATTACACTTCCTTCCAAACACCTCCCAGTAGAGGCCTTAGCCTTGTAGAGAGACGACAGGCCTTCAAGGACACCACTGTAGAACAGAGTCAGTTACCTGACATTTTGGGTAGGGTTCCACCTCTCAGACGGCAGCTCTCCACTTTGTGGGTCATCCACAGGTGGATGAAGAATTGAAATACATACATCCCCATTCTGCAAGACAGAAACAAAAGTTGAGAACAACCTTGCTTAAGGCAGAGATCTGATGACTCAACTCCAGCACTCCAGCAATGTTCTGAGCAGTTGAACCTTCTTGATACGAACACCCCAAGTGCCAGTAAAAGTGTGCAAGTGGTTCTCGATTCTTCCTGTGTCTACCCTATTTAATAGTTCAAAAGCTTCCTTTGCTAAACAGGATTTGTCCTGCAACTGGAACAAAACAGTCTCAAGTGAAGAGATTTAAAGAGCATAGCAAAGCTGGCAAAAACAGTAATAAAGTCACATAAAACAAAATTGGTCTCTAGGCAGGGTGTAACCGTCAGTGACAGGAACAAGCTTTAGCCACAGGAGACACAAAGCAGGGTTTTGTTCTCAGCAGTGGCCGAGTTAGCATCAGGAATTTTTGAAATGAAGGGTCTGTGCACTGTATTGCCTCAGTTATCAAAACACTGATTCTCCCAGGACATGAGGAGGATGTAGAGATCGTGCAGGACAGGCTTGCACAACTCCCCTAGGAACCAGCTGTTTGAAATATTAGGTAAAAAAGCAGATGCTCTCCAAAGGCTTCACTGAAAATCCCTTCCAGCATGCAAGAGGAGGAATACTCTGACAGCATATGGAAGCCATACCACCACATAATCCTCAATCTGTGTTTGACTCTATATTCAGGATATAATTTTAAGCTCCATAATGCCTACACTTACAAACATGTTAGGAAGTCTGTAAAACCATTTCTCCATCAGCCACAGCACGGTGACACGATTACTTTGAGTGCTGCAGCAGTATTCACCACAGCAGACACTCTCCACTGAAGTCTCCACTACAGAGACTTGTAGGATCCCAGTACCTTCCAGCAAGTTGGGGTGAAGGTGCAGATGAGGCCTAAGGCCAAACAGCAGATGCTGGTTGCTCCTAGTGCTGCTGCCTTTCTGTGTCTTGCAGATGGCTGCTGAGATGGCTTACTAGTTCCTAGAGACAGCCCCACAGCTTCAGGTGGCACAGTCTCAGCTAATGGGCAGCACTCACACTGTTCCTGGTCACTGTAATTCAAGGCATAGGCTGATGACAGGAATGAGAGAGAAGCTGTGGATCAGTTCTGCTCAAGTCTGAAGGCTGGCAGCAACCCACATACCTGGTTTCAGCTACGTCCTGAGGACCCTCCAACACTGCTCAACACAGAGGCACCAAAGCACAACAGTGCTGCTCACAGCAATAACATCCATGCCTTTGAGCTCCAGCCAGTGACCACATTTAGGAAGCAGCAGCTGACCTAAGGGGCCTCACAAACATTTAGGCTCATCTTGATTAATGGCAACATTTGTTTTACAGGCAAACAAGATCCTACCTCAACACTGGAGGCTTGTGATGACTATCCAGATTTCAGTGGCTCATTAACTCTGCCAGGTATGCTAACCTGGCAAGCCAGACTCATTGTGAAGCAGCGTTTTGTCAACAACACAAGTACCCTACGCACAGCAGCACAGCACCTGGAGCTGAATACCCAGGCACACGCTTACATTGCTGGAGCAGTTTGCCGTAACCAGGTTTATTTCCTTTTTAAGACTCCCATAGGCTTTCACAATCTCAAAATACTTTTTAATTTCATTTTAAGGTGAAGTTAACTTTACTAATATTATGTGCACAGCCTATTCTGGTTTTATTAGTTTTTGTGAGTTTTACTGTCTCCAGGGGCAATGGAGCACTGGCCTGGGGGAAACTGCTCAGACGATCAGGTCAGCAGCACAGATGAGCAGTTATTTGGAAACACAGAAACGAGAGGAAGAAAGGATGTAAGAAGTCTCCCTCTTGCAACAATCAGTGCTGTGCGTCAGGGAATTCAAGCCGGGCAGCACTGCGTTACAGACTCTGACAGTGGTCAGCACATGGTTTGAGGCATTAGCACAGTCAAGGGGAGAGCCTGTCCCCACACACAGTGCTCAAAGAGGTAAACAAGGAGGACGGGATAGTCATCTGCCTACGTAAAGTGGTCTGTATTGCTACTAGGACTGAGAGCTGTCATGTCTCAAAAACAAGTAACAAGTGAATGCAGTTCTACTAAAATTCAACTAGATGACCCAAGTGAACTAGAGATGGGGAAACCACACAAGTTACTCAAGTTTCATTGCTCAGAACTGGCATGACAGCCCCAACCTCTCCATCTGGTCCCACCGGCAGATTCTGTAAGCTTCTACTTTCTTTCATCTTTCTTTCACAAATACATTTTTTGCCTCCTCCTGACAAACCTTCAAACCCTAGACCCTTTGCTGATTTCTTCTCAAGTTTCATTTGGAGTTAGCCCAGTGCCTCATTTTCATTGCTTAAATGCTGTTTCCAAAACAGCCTGCAAGCTGCTTCAGATTCCCTCAGCTTCAAGAAATACTGCTTCATGAACACAAAGAACAAAGCTCGAGTAAACCAAAATACACCCATCGAATTTTGGGTTAGTTTCTCCACCTACCTTTCCCGAGCCATTTTCTGTCTTTCCCACCAGCCTGTGAGGTCCTTTCCAAGACTTATTTAGTACACACCATTTTGTTGACCATTTCCCACTCACCTCCTCCATGAGAATTTCTGGACACAGCATCAACATGCACAGTACAGACCCACAATAATCTGCAGGTGTCAGAGTTGTCTTTATTTATAGATCAGACTCCTGTGTAACTGAAACAGCTCCTTAAAGAGAAATACCTACATGTAAGATCCTTTCAATACCAAGTCAGAGAACTGTCAGATGATTGATTTCAGCATGTTCCCAGGCTCTGGGCAACCCTTCTGAGCAACCAGCAATTAAAGAAGATTACCATCTTGTTCAGCACTGAAGTTTGGGGAGGTTATTGGCCATTTACTACTAAGTCATCAACACAGCTTTCACTGTAATATTCGTTTGGGGAACGACCTGTTGGAGAGCAGTGTAGGAGAAAGGGACCTAGGGGTCCTGGTGAACAGCAGGATGACCATTAGCCAGCACTGTGCCCTTATGCCCAAGAAAGCCAACAGCATTCTGGGGTGACTCAGAAGGTGTGCGGTTAGCAGATCAAGAGAGGTTGTCCTTCCCCACTACTCTGCCCTGGTGAGACCATACCTGGAACCCTGTGTCCAGTTCTGGGAGAGACTCCATCATCTTTGTGGCTTTGTGCTGAACAGAGTAAAACAATTCCCTTATAAAGAAAGGCTGAGAGAGCTCGGTCTTTTCAGAAACAGAGACTGAGGGGTGACCTCATTTATAAACTAATGTTTATAAAGGAAAAACTACATCTATACATCATGCTACTAATACCACCTGGAGTAAATGGACTGCTCTGCTAACCCAGAGGGCTCATATCGAAGGTATCAATCACCTGGGCATAGAGGAAATTATTTCCAACTGGCCAGAGGGGGCAGATTCCAAGATTTTTATCTGAAGAGACCATGACTCAGGCAGAAGAAGCCCCATCTTACAATGAACTTTCAGATTAAGAGAAGGCGTATGCCTTGTTTACAGACGGATCTTGCCATTTAGCAGAAAACCACGGAAGCTGCTGTTTGGAACTCCACTAGAAGAGTTGCTGAGATAGGAAAGATTGAGTCAAGCTGCAGAGGTAAGAGCTGTCCAATTGGCCCTGGATGTTGCAGAGCAGGAGGAACGGCCATTGCTCTATCTCTACACTGACTTGCAAATCATAGAATCATTACGGACTGGAAGGGACTATTCAAGCAGTGACACAGGCAGCACCAGCTCCTTCAGAGCAGTCTGGGGCTTAATATCAAGACAACCCCCAGAAGTACAGACAGAAGCAAAGAAAGTGTTGAGTGTCTCTGCTTTCTCTGCATCCTCTGTCTCCAGGGCACCCACCTCATTCAGCAGGGGCCCTACATTGCCTCTATGTTTAGTTTTGCCTGCAATGTATTTGAAGAAGCCTTTTTGTTGCCCTTGACCTCTCTTGCAAGGTTTAATTCCAAGGAGGCCTTGGCCTTTCCAGTTGCAGATGTCACTCACAAGGACTTGGACAAGCTGGGGAAATGGGCTTCAACAAAGCCAAGTGCAAGGTCCTAAACCTGGGCAGGAGCAATCCTCAGGATCAGGACAGGCTGGAGGATGAAGGGATCGAGAGCAGACCTAGAGAGAAAGGCTTTGGGGGTACCAATGAACAAAAAGCTGGACATGAGCCAACAACAGTCACAACCCAGAAAGCCTGGGTGTAAGGAAGAAAGGTTTCACAGCACAGGTGGTGAAATACTGACACAGATTGCCCAGAGAGGTGGTCTCCAGGCCTCATTCGTGGAGACGTTCAAAGTCAGGCTGGTTTGGGCTCTGAGCAACCTCATCTAGTTGCAGATGTTCCTACNAGAGAGGTTCTTCTCCCCCTCTACTCTGCCCTGCTGAGACCACATCTGGGGTATTGTGTCCAGGTGTGGGCTCCTCAGTTCAAGAGGGATGTGGAGCTTCTGGAGAGAGTTCAGCGTAGGGCAACGAAGATGATAAAGGAGGTGGAGCACCTGCCTGATGAGGAGAGGCTGAGGGAGCTGGGTCTCTTTATCTTGGAGGAGACTGAGGGGTGACCTCATTAATGTCTACAAATATTTGAGGGGTGGGTGTCAGGAGGATGGAGCTGAGCTGTTCTCAGTGTCATGTAGTGATAGGACGAGGGGCAATGGTTGTAAGCTGGAACATAGAAGGTTCCACATCAACCTGAGAAGGAACTTCTTCACGGTGAGGGTGACGGAGCACTGGAACGGGTTGCCCAGGATGGTTGTGGAGTCTCCTTCACTGGAGATATTCAAGACCTGACTGGATAAGTTCCTGTGTGACTTGGTCTAAGTGATCCTGCTGTGTCAGGCGGATTGGACTAGATGATCTTTCGAGGTCCCTTCCAATCCATAGTGATTCTATGATTCTATGATTTAGTGAGAATTTGACTGGCTTCCAATAAAAGTCAAGTTTTGATCCAAAAGAGGTTTTCAGCTTTCAAATATAAATAATGAAATCTGGTAATTTAAAACCAATTGCTTCTGTATTCCCCATATGAAACTGTTGTGTACTTGTACCATGATCCCATGATGGATCTGACAGCCCATGGCACGATGCTGTGAACATGAGTTTCTAAAAGGGCCCATAAGAGTCATTTCAAGTTGGCTAGCAGACAGTGTGGAAGTATGTGTCCACTGTGGCCTCAAGAGTGACTGTGTTCTGCAAGACTCCTCATGCCAGCTCACCTTTCTGCACTGGGAACATTCCAAGTCCCAAACCCCCTTCATTTGTATGCCAACTGCTGCAGAAAACTTTCACTGTTTCTTGTCTCAGGACATGTTTTTGTATTATATACCTAAATTAAAGTGTACATGACCAAGTACACTAAGTGAATCATAGAATCATTAGGGATTGGAAGGGACCTTGAAAGATCATCTAGTCCAATCCCCCTGCAACAGCAGGATCACCTAGACCAAGTCAAACAGGAACATACCCAGATGGATCTTAAACGTCTCCAGTGCAGGAGACAACACAACCTCCCTGGGAAGCCTCTTCCTCTGCTCCGTCACCCCCCACTGTGAAGAAGTTCCTTCTCAAATGATGACACTGAGAAGAGCCTGGCTCCATCCTCCTGATACCCACCCTTCAAATATTTATAGACATTAATGAGGTCACCCTTCAGTCTCCTCTTTTCCAAGCTCTCTCAGCTTCTCCTCATAAGGGAGGTGCTCCACCTCCTTCATCATCCTCATTGCCCTACATGTAAGTTGCCCTAAGTGTAAGTACAGCAAGATCCCAAATACCAGCCTTGCTTCAAGAACCCCCTAAAATTGCTGATGCTTATGACCTGGTACGCTTTCTAGGGACTGCATGGCAGCACACCTGCAGGTTTAAGCACGGGTTCCTACCCTACAAGAACAGCACTCCCTACAACACCTATGTTTGAACTCTTCAGCCACAAAGCAGATATCCAATACCAACAGCTAACCACTTTAGTTATGGTTAGGTGACATTTAGTACCTTCAATACTTTTGGAAGCTTAGGGAAGTAGAAAGCATTCTCACACACTTGAACGAGTTATTAAATAGTAACTTACCTCGTAAATGTTTGGGTGCCACATTTTGGTCAGGAATCTGAAGGTAGGTGGTGAATATGGATAGTCAATAGGAAATTTAATGTGAGCCTGGAAAAAAACAAAATATTTCCATTATTAAACAAAAGAAAGATCAGCAAGCAACCGTTACAGTGCAAAATTGTACAACTAATTCCATTAAGGATGTTAACTGTTCATGTTATTTACCAGTGTCCATGTGGTCTCATGGTATGCAACTCCACACAATTTCTTATGAGGAAAACACTAACTGAACAAGGACAATCTAAACACTAGGACTGGCCCAGCTGGTAACACTCAGAAAGCCAAAAAGCATCTAATGTGTCTTAAGTCAAGAAGCACAATCCAACAAGATCAATTAAATAAGGTAAAACAGATTTTAAAAGCTGGAACTCAAGATGCTACTGCTGTCTTCCTGGGTCCATAAGCAGCCTAAAAATATCTTCAGGGCGAACAGACCCATTTCACATTTGCCACTACAGATATTTTGCATTATTCTTTGGGGAAAAAAGAATTGTTAGCTATTCACTAGTCAGATCCAAAGTTTTGTTGCCTTTCTTGTGAGAGAGTTAAGCTGGTCCATCTACTTGTGCTTGTAACACTACATTTCTTGCCACCACCACCATTTCCCAGGCCTGAATACTATCTTTGTTTGACACTTCACTGCAACTTGATGAGCTAATTACCAACAAGCAATGACAGCAAACATTAACTTTCCAGTGGTCAACAATCAGCTGTGGGTCAAGACTCTCACAGCTGAGTCAGCCTTAATTTCTGAGCTGCCCTGCCATTCAGAGCAGTGAAAAAGCCAGTCAGTGGGCAAGAGGGCTGACTCTGGATTGATCAAAGTGCCAAAATACACTCCCCTCTGCAAGGGGGTGCTCACACACTCCTCACTGCACTGTGGACCACAAACCTGTCACTTTGTCATTGCTCAGCCCACCAAGAAAGCCCCACCATCAGTCTAGTCTGGCAGCCTCCACAGAGGCATCTCCTGGCTCCTGCCAGGCTCACATGAGACCAAGAATGCATGAAATGCCAAAAGCAAGATATACATGGTCAGAGCAGAATCCCAGGCCACCACTTTGCCATCAGTATCTAACCATGCCACCTGGACTTGAGATGCTGACCTTGTTCAACAGGACAAACTATAGCAAGTTTTAGTCCCAGAAACAGAAGCAGGCAATCAAACCACTTGCATTACTGAGCCATTAAGTCCCTAGCTACAGTTTTACTTACATCAGTATAAGCCTTTGACTCACAACCCAAGTTTTATGGGGCCAGAGTGCTGGTAGCCAAGAAAAAAAGGTTTTCAGTTCACCTTTATGAAATTCAGCAGCTCACATGGCTTCATGTTCTGTATGTGCCTGCTTGCCATGCTGTTTGTAGCTATGTTACAGCAGCACTGAGTCCTCATGCTCACAGCCAAAAGATTTATAATCCACTTATAATCCCAGCCCACAACTAAGGTCAGTTACACAAATGGCATTGCTCCAAGAAGAGCAAGAAAACACCTATTGTCACCACACCACCTCAGAAGAGAGTGGCTGCTGTGGTGAGCACATGACTGGCTGCACTGGAAGCAGAGCAGAGATTCACCCAGGGCAGAGCTGATTTGCTTCAGCCCAAGTGCCTTTGCACCATGTAGCTGCAGAATCCTCCAGACCACTGGGGTTTTCCCAAGAAAGCCCTTTCCTGTGCTTGCATGCAATTTCATGATATCCAAGACTAAAACAGCCCAAGGACTGAAGATTAAATATGCAAGAGAAAACAAACCCACAGCTGACCTAGCTACAAGATTCCTTGGCAGAACCTGTGTCTTCAACATAGGTGTAGTTTCCAGGCAACTAGAAAAGCAGACTGCCAGGAGAGTGTCAGCATTACCATGTTCATATTCCACACACATGCTCAAGGAAATGGTAACACAAGTCTCATTACCAGCACTCTCAAACTTTCCAAGCCGAGGGTTTCAGCTCAGAAGGCTACTGCAAAGGCTGATCCTGGAACACCAGCTACAGTGTCTGTATGTGATGCAAACCCATGCAGAAGCTGTAAGTCCTGGAAGACCGTTTTGAACTTCTAGAGCCTGTTTTTTCACCCACAGTTCTTTTGAGAGAAAAGGGCTACCTGCCCATGTGCAATAACAATCATTAGACTTAAATAAAGCTGGCTTTTTGCCACATGAAGGATTTCTTCTGAGACCCAAGTCTGCCTGTAACCAGTCACATACTTGGAGAAATCAGTCCTATTACTTGCTCATAAACAGTTTCTGACAAGTTTCTCACAAGCTTCTCCATAGACCTTATTTCGCCAAATTGGGAAACTCCACATTACAGGAGGGATTTTTTTTTTCAAAACAAAAAATGAAAAGCATCATTTTCAGGTGTCTTGTTGACATCATTTGGAATTTGAAAAGTGAAACTAAACACTTCTCCAGGGCATTACAAACAGATCCTAGCGAATTACTCTGCATCTCTTCTGTGGGAGAAATCACAGGAAATGATGTAAACCCACTCTCACCGACTGCTATTTTAGTTTCTGAGTGGGTGAAAAAAAGTCAAGAAATTCTAAGACAAGCTGCAAGACTGCTTGCAAAGCTGTAGCAACAGCCATGACTACAGGTCACGGGTTCCCCCGCCCCCGCCAATAAAAGCCCAATTCTAAGCATGTTGACAAAGACTCAGATAGAGCTTAGAGAAAGTTTTCCCTACCACAATGTCAGTGATGTAAGGCAATTCAATTATCTGAGTTATTTCTGTTCAGTTCAGCCAGGCTGTGAGGTACTAGAGAGCAGCATTTATGGATGGCTGTTGTTACCTCAGTTACAGCAAAACTAATTTAGGACTATTAAAGATGCAGCTCAATCCCCCTACCCCAAGCCCCTGATTGTTACCGTATTCACTATGTGCTTAACTGAACTCACACTGAACAGAACTTAAGATGAACTTAAACTGAACAAAAACAATCCTGTTTCAAAGTCCTGATTTTAGCTGCCTGCTCACCACAGCTCTCTGACACTACCAAACAGACTGAACAGCCAGGAACCTGGAGACCAGTCATCAAGCCATTTCCCCCTTCCCTAATTTGTAACTAGTGACACCTATAATACTTATAGTCCCAAGAAAAGGGCTCCTCTGATGTTACACTGAATTGACCAATGTGGCAGAAGACACAGCCCTTCGCCGGCACTTACACCTACCACACAAGAGCTTCAATCTCAAACTTGCACACTAACACGTATTTCAAGAACGCTGCTGCCAGGACGGTCATAGTTTCCTGTTTTGCTGTCTTGCTCCGTTTATCCTCACTAGCAACTGCACTTCAGGTTGTGTCTTTTTCCCTATTTGGATCAGGGCAAGCCATGGAAAAGTCTACTTATGGCATAAAAATAAAGCATTATTAAATATTATGTTATCTGACTGAAAATACACATCTAACCCTCCTACCAACTGCTGATTCACTTGCTATGAGTAACAACTATGCTGACTTGTTTCTGGAGATCTTGCCATGCACTCTACTGGACTCTTACGTAGGAATACCATCTGCCTCTCAGTGGACAGTCCAAATGCAGGCAGGACTACCCCTTAGCTTCAGCTGTCTAGATCATAAGCAAAAGGAAGCATTTGAGCTTTTATTTTGTGCTTTTTCATAATTATGTGCTCAAGTCAAGCCACAGATAAGCTCGTACTGACTATGTGTGCGGGTACTGCCAAGGTCTCCTACAACTCACCCATGCTACCCCTGTAAGAGTTACAGCACTTGCAGACACCACAAGGTCTCCTTGCATTCCTTTGTTAACAGGTATAACCAGGCTCTTCACTGGTACAGCATCCCTCCTCAGAGCTGCTGCACTGCTAACAAATACCTCCTGCTAGAGTACTGCTAACTACAGCTCAGTCTTAAGATGCACAAAACCCAAGAAGAGTGGGAACTGTAGACCACAACTGGGTTAAGCGTTAATATCTAATCCCACAAAATGTCCTCCATTGCTGCTGAATCATCAAGCACTTATACAACTCATCTAATGGATTTCCCTCTCCCACATTAAGCCTGGATTAGTGCTGGCAGTATTAAATACCGTGTGCTAGAAAACATGTTCAGTGGGGCTCAGCAGTAAGTACCAGCAGCCTTTCTCACACCAGTGAGGTTTAAAGAACCACCCTGTTGTCCAGCTTCAGGATTTGTAAGCAGGACTAAAGCAGGCCACTCCACATTATCAATAATTTGACAGCGTAAAAATGAATGCAGGACCAACCCTGCTACTTCAGCTCCAGATATTATGACCTAGGACCTAAGTAATTTATTGTTGCAGCACTAGGCACTAGCCTGGTATTTAAGGCCCAGTTCCTGCTTAACTTCCCAGCAGCACCATGACAATGTTTATTGACATTGGTGTGCTTTTACAGAACGAAGACATCACTGATCAGCATCAGAAGATGAACAAACAGGTCAGTTAGAATCAGAAAATAAAACGGATTGGAAGAGACTCTCTGGAGNCAGTTGCTGTCTCACATAGAGGGCAACTCCTCCACCCCGCCTTGCTGGCCTGTCCCTTCTAAAAACGACGTAGCCGTCCATGGCCACATTCCAGTCATGCGAGCTGTCCCACCAGGTCTCCGTAATCGCCACCAAATCGTAACTGCCTGACTGGACACAGATTTCTAACTCCTAAGATCACCTATTCTAACCACCCTGCCAGAGCAGGTCCTCCTACAGTGGACCATACATGAAGATGATTACGCAAACTTTGAATGTCCACAGATTCAAAGACTCCACAACCTCTCTGGGCAGCCTGTTCCAGTGCTCCATTACCATAACAACAGAACAGTTTTTTTCCTTATGTTCAAAATGAATCTCCTGTGTTCCAATTTGTGCCCACTGCGCCTTGTCCCATTGCTAGGCACTGCCAAGAAGAGCCTAGTCTCATCCTGCTGACACTTGCTATTTAAATAATTGCAAGCATCAATGACATCTCTCATCAGTCTCCTCCTCCCCAGGCTAAACATCCCCGGCTCTCTCAGTTTCTGCTCATCTCAGTGACTCTGCACTGGACTCTTCTTCAGTAGCTTCTTGGCCTTCTTGAACTGCAGAGCCCAGAACTGCATGCTGTATTCCAGACACAGCCTAACCAGGGCAAAGCAGAGAAGGAAGAGAACCTCCTCTGACCTACTGACCACACTTCTTAAAGTACCCAGAGAGACCAAGGGCTCACTGCTGGCTCATAATAAATTTTGTGAGCCCTGAAAACTCCTTCACTGCTGCAATGGCCATTTGAACACTTCCCATCATCACAACATATCCTCTAGTACCTGCAGAATTTCATAAGTAATTTAAATCAAAGACCTAAGTGTGAAGAGCAAACTAGATCTCAAAAGAATATATATGAAGTTTCCTAACAAGAAAACAGAGCCACAAGTCAGTAGGGCAAAGATGAGTCAGTAAGTGAGGTTAACTTACACAGGCAGAGACAGGTCTGACAAGCTGGAGCCCTTTCTTGTTTCACAAGACACTGTATCTTGCACATGCTTCCTAATTTAGTTATCTGGGGCATTACTAAAAGCTGTCTTTTCCACTGGAGGGCTGCTCTGGTACAAACTAGGTTTCTCTTTACCAGAGCGTCTTTTAACAGTAAATTGTTATTTAAATATTTATCTGTCCATGTAGCTTCATTCATAAAGCTGCGATCAAGTAATCCAAACCAAAGAAGAAAGCCTGCAATATGATTCAAATCAAAGTTACACGTACACCTTTAAAGAAAGGGCTTTTGCCCACACATTAGCTTTTTTCTCCTCAGATCTGAAATCAGGACTAACAATAGACATGAAACCATACTTGAGCCAAATCATACAGGGGGAATTCACTACAGTCCTGTGAAGCTGTTTTACATCCATTGCTGCAGTCTCATGCATTCACATTGCTGCTGCCTGGGCTGTTACCTCAAGAGATCTGAGTAAATACAAATGGACTGAACCACAAAAGTTAGAAAAAAAGTGCCTGGAACACAAACCATTTTCTTATAGAATCACTAAAAAGAACCAAAAGGGGTTTTTTTGTTTCTTAATGTTGTCTTCCTTTGATAACCTATGAGTCTGGAGGTTCCAGCCTTCACAACAGTAACTGCTCATGGCAGCCTGCTGCTCATCTAGTGACTAAGTTACCCTGCAGAAGTCAGCCCTGTTTAGGATCTGAAGCAGTTCAGCAGCTAAAGAATACACTTCTTTCTTGCAGAGAGCTTTACCACAGAGACAGTCCATGTTCTGCCTAACTGTGCTAATGAGTCTGAACCCTGGTTGTGGCTAGTACACATTGCCTGTGCTCTTCAGCCAGGAAGCACTCAGGCTCTGCTGTGGAGAGCTTGCTAGGGGCAGGCAGGAAGCTAAATTAGAAGTTTCCATTCGCCAGAGGCCACCTGCACGCTCTTCAAGCTGTTCACTGGTGATAGAAACAAGCACAGTCCCACCAGCACAGAGCCAGGTACCCAACTCCAGCTGTTTACAAGTCATACCTGCAGTGTGCAGGTTTTGACAGACAGGTTCTTCCTACCTCAGGAATATGTCCCAGGTATGATAATGGCAAAGCAAGGGCTAGTCTTCTGAACTCCTTTGTACAAACCCCTACACAGTCAAGGACTCCCTGATTCCCTAAAACCTACTGGGATCCAATTACAGGGGGAAACTAAAAATACTCAAAATAACCCTAAGGGAGAAAGAATCAGGGCCACTCCAAAGGGGATGATAACCCTGACCATCTGATTTTATTGGAAACAGAATTATTAGTGATGTCAAGCACTGGTCTTGTTTAAAGTTAATATCATTATAATGTTTTGGCTATTAACATCTTTGTCTATTAACATCAGCATTCACTTTCTTTTACCTTTGTTTTCATCCTCTCTCTTCATCCTGTCTTTTACCACTGTCTCTATATCTGCTCCAAATTGTTAAGTCACAAGGTGGTGTCAGAGGCTAAAAGTATGTTCTGCCTCAATGCTGCTGGCAGAACAGATGTCATTTAACACAGGGATCCCATCACCACAGCAACCAAGAGCACAGCCTGTTGTGTCAGAGTGCATGACCCCAGGTCCTTAGTGCATGCACCTGGAACCCCAGGTCAGCTGAAAGACTTTGCAGAACTTTCTGGGGACAGTACTGGGCCTGCATCCAATCACCAAGAGGGAGGCATGGGCATGCAAAGTGGTTCCAAAAACAAAAAAGCAAATACCAGCGAAGACCCATGGGAACACTGAAGCACTCTGCCAACAGACAAAAATCATTGGTAGTGTAATTAATGCCATTTCTTTTTAATGACCTGGTGTTTATTATAAGGACAAAATCAAGAAAGCAAAAGTACAGCGCTGGGTGCTTGACTCAGGCCAGAGGCACACCAGTGGTTCCCCCAGGTCCACTGAGGGAGCCGAATAAAAGGAAACCGCTGCCTGCTCCCGCACCGTGCCCGTGCCGCGGAGCCACGCTCTCCGCCGAGCTGCTAGACGGAGCTCTGGGGTGGCGGCGTGGACCCGGGCTGAGGGGGACGGGACCGATGGGCGCTCGCTGCCGCCCGCAGCCCCGCTGCTGCCGGACCGGGCTAGGGGTGCACCTAGGGGCTCGTGCCCCGGCCTCGCGCCACCCGTCGTGCCGTGCACGCTCCCCCTTCTGCGAAATTCCCGGCTCCGCTCAAAGGTTCAAAGGTTTTTCTAGCGTTCCTTCTTTAAAGCAATTTTAACAAGCAGTATTTTCCTTTCTTACTCTAGTTCTTGTTTTCTGAGTTTGAACCAAATTTTCAAAGGCTTTTATGATCCGATTTCTGTTGCCATGATGCTTAAAGCTATTATTTATTAACTGGCACAACAGGCTGGCTCCTGTTCTTTCCAGCTCACTTTACGGCGCGCAAAACCAAAACAGTATAACAAAACTCACAGTGCGCACAGAAATAC
>VXBP01000483.1:0-12427 GCA_013400115.1 Rhinopomastus cyanomelas | reverse complement strand
AGCATTGATCCCCTTTTGCTTTATGTGTCCTTCTCCTCACAGGGTAATCAGCCTGGAAACGCAACAGGCACCTGGGAGGCTGGCAGGCCACTGAAATCAGCGGGGCATGCCTCCTGCTTAGGTCCCAGAGCCTAGTGAAACCAGGTGAGATTCTCCCGGACGAGCCTCCAAATTGTAATAAACGCCAGGTCATTAAAAAGAAATGGCATTCATTTTATTATAAGGACAAAATCAAGAAAGCAAAAGTACAGCGCTGGGTGCTTGACTCAGGTCAGAGGCACACCAGTGGTTCTTTGTGAGCTCTCTATATAGGTAGCATTGCCTTAGGTTCATACATAGTCATTAGGTTCCTGAAATAATTAACATACATGGTATAACTTCTATGTATGGTCTTTTGGGATCCTCTGGTGGTGTTGGTGGTCTTTTATCTTTCTGTCCTTTGAACTTTTTGCTGTCCTGTAGCCTCCATCCTGGAATCCTCCGTCCTCGGCTTTGCTGTCTGGCACCTCTGCGGTAGTCTTCAATAGTCTCCTGCATTTTCCTAATCTTATCCATTAGCTCCTTCTTAGAAGTTAAAGGTTAGCAAAGCTGTCTCCTGTATCCTGTTGTGGCGAAAAGCCAATTTTACAATACCACTGCTCAATATTTTTTTACAGTAGCATTCTTCCACTGGACCTGAAGACTAGTCAGAACACCACCCTGCAGATCCACAGTGGGAAACTCTCATTCTTTTTCTCTGTTTTATCTCTTTCCTTGGGGAGCTTGTGAAATAAAGTGATTTAGCACTTGACTCCATTTTGAGTCTTAATTCTGTTGCAGAGAATGTATAAAACCTTGTCACAATCAAGGGTTTATCTGGCATCACTCAGGAGTTAAGCCCAGTTGTCCCTAGCCACCCAGAATTATCTGAGGTCAAGACAAATACAGGAGGTCTAACTTCTGCCAAACTGTCCTACCCAAGAGTAGATCATGACAACAGCTGTGGGAGGGCTACAGAGGGTCCATAGACCCTTCGACTGAAGCAGAAGAGTTTGACCTTGGACAGAGTAAAGTGTACCTGTGAGAACAAGGAGAAACATCTGAGGAATGTAAACAACTGACTGCACTGGGAGAAACTTAGTACAGAAATGAGCAAAGGGTGTACGAAGCTGAAACACCAATGATCCCTGTAATAGGTAATCCAGGACTATCTTGCTGATCAAGGTTGGAATGAACAAAGACATTGATAAGAACCAAGCGGATTAGAATGTCCTTGCTATGTTAACAAATCAACAGGAAACATCCGGGGCCACAGGCAGCAAAATGTCATGTTTCGATGGTAATAAATCTTTTGTAAGCATATGTTAAACAAGAAGTAGAGGATGTGGGACCAAGAAGGTAAAACATATGGAACAGAAAAGCTCCTAAAGATGAACAAAAGGAAGAACGCAGTCAGCAGAGTGAGGGTCCTGAAGAAAGATACCAATTTAGAAACCGAGTCATGGTGAAGATAAAAGGGGGATGTGTTGCTTGCAGAATTCGCAAGCCGTGAGTGGAGCTGCGACTCCCCAGCGGCCCAGGGCTGTTTTGCTTTCCTATCAATAAATCAATTATATTATATCATTCCACTTAGTGGTGATATCCTTTTATTCATAACAGTCCCTTGTTTATATATGTGTTGTACCAATAAAATAAGGACACCAGTGTGCAAAAAGGAGCTAGCTGCGTTAATAAAGTATCTTCTTCTTCGACTGTTTGCACATTGGTCTTGACTCCATGTCGCATGTCCATCCCAGCCGTGACAAATAGCCATGCTACTCTGACCATTTTTCCTCAAAGCAGCAAGGCTCAGGCAAAGAAGCAGATTACAGAAGGGTCATCTATGCTATTAGCCTAACAATGCCACATTACCTTCCAACACTTCCACTACTTTGATTTTACACAGTGCTACCAGATAACATCCTTACAACAACAGCAGGAGATTAAGCTGTAAACAGTAGCACCCTGAGCCACCCAAGTATTTATTCTATAACCTGTAGGCTTTCAGTTTTTGCATTTGTCTGTCACCTCATCGCAGAAAAGGCAACTACTAGCAGCTATGTAAGACCTAACACCAAACAGAACTACTTGGTCCTCTTCTGCAGGTCCTTGATGTCCACAGACTATGCACAAGTTGTACAGTTTGTAATGGCTCAGTGGGTGTGCTTTGCAGAGAGCCTAGTCTGTATGACTGCTTTCCAGGCAGACACAGGTAACTCAGTTCTTATATCTGTACAAAGATTAAAACTCCTCCATTTGGCCAAAATAGGAAGAGTACTCTCCAAATATTTGAAACTAAGTCTCCCTAAACAGTTAAATACTTGAAGTCAAAGATACTTGGCCATAATTCACCTAAAGTTTACTCCAAATCACACATCTTCACTTAGGTTTTTGATTTAGAGGAGAAGATGGCACTCAAAATAGCCTGACTGCATATTATAGGTATAACTGAGGAAGCTGGTACCCAAACTGGTAAAGCTCTAACATGAGCACTCTACGATCAAGCTAACTTCCATTTCCTATTTGTTAAAATAGGGTTTTGCTGGAACAGTGGCAGGAATACTTGAGGCTGCCTGTTGAAAATATCACAACACATTACCAGCATCGTATGTGGAAGTCCTCCAGTTAGATGTTTACGGGGTTCACACTCTGCGCACCTGCCTCCACTTGAAAGCCTAAGGGTTCAGAATATAGTTTCTTTCATTAAGAACTGGATTACCACACAACATCTTCAGCATCCTGTTCAATTTTATAGTCTGAACTTTCATGACCTACTTAAGTAATTTATTTTCTTAAAGCGGATTTCATAAAGCAAATTTACACACAGACATGTCTAGGGAATGGCTGAGAATAAGAGTATGACATATTTTAGACTTACCTTGGTCATTTCTGTATTTTACATTGCTCAAATTCAAAGTAATCATGACCCAAGCTCATGCTATTTTTGCAGCTTTTGCATCAGGCTTGACAGTTTCACCTATTCATTCTCCTATTTGCATACTTCCCTAAACACAGCATATTTCTTCACTACTTAGTGGAGCAAGCCATAGCATTTGCATCTGTTGAAGAGATGTCCAAGACATGAACACCCCTTACTTCACCCTATTTTAACTATTTTTAGACAATTCCTTAAACAAGCACTATTCATGAGTCAGTGAATGACTAATTGCCTTGATTCTCTTCAAATGCAAGCCAAGAGGAAAGCTCTCCTCAAGCCTGTCACATGTTCTGCTAAAAACACAGGGCAGGTCTCAATGCAGTCACCTCTTTCATAAGCAAGGGGAAAGGAGTATTTATAGCATTGTAAATGTAAACCATAGCACTGTGCTGCAGTGTTACACAACTTCAGCTTTCTCAGCACAGCAGGCAGCAGTTCTTCTGACAAGATTTCTTTGGCTGGCCTGCTCCAGCCCTTACTTAAACAGAGGATCTTAGGTTTCTAGAAACTGAACAGCAGAACCCCTGAATCGCAGCTGAAATCTTGTCTGTTTCCTGCCACACAGAAGCCAGCTAAGCACTTATGTAAACCTGTTATTACTTTTCAGCCACTGCCCTGCCAATTGTAAAACCTACTGTGCAGAGCTGCCCATAGGCTGCAAATCTAGCTGATGCATGTTACACTTACTCAACAGTAGTAAGCAAGTTTGCCGGGCTGTAACACTTGCAACTGAGAACTAAATAAATACAGCAGCATCATCTCCTAGCGCAGAGACATAGCCAGCATTGAACCAGTCTAGATTTATAATCCCACAACTGCATTATGCACAGAACCAGTGTATAACCTGTCTGCAAGGTCTCTAATCCTCTCCAAGCCAGTGCTGTGTGACACACACCTGTGCAAGCTGCCTCCCTGCTCAGCATTCTCCAGCTCACCACAGGAATCAGAACTATGTCAGGAGGTATTCACTAGTGAGAAGCATACATTTGAGATGCAAAAGCTCACACAATGATATGCAGGTCAGCTCCATTATCACAGGCTGCTTAAAACAGATCAAGTTTAACATTTAAGCGAATAAGTACATTAACTGACACCCATCCATACTACTAAGGCTATTTGTTTCTAAAGCAACATGTTTATAGTGGTTTTCTGGTACTTGAGGAGCCACATTCAAGAGGCTGTTCTCTACCTCTTTTGACCCCTGCTTTCAGCTTTAGATTAAGTTCACACTACTACAATTGGTGTTGGTTTACTTACGAACAGCAATGACTTGGTTGCCAGTAAACTGCACTGCAAGAGAAGAGGATTAAAGAAAGGCAAATTCTAGCTCGTATCTCATATTTAGTTTTTCCACTGTAAGACACATCCCCCTCCAAATTACAGGATATCACTGAAGTGCTACAGTCTCTGAGCTTTGGCCTACTAAGAAAAAGGAGCCCAGTTCAAATGATACATTGAGTTCATTAAATTACTTCAAAACAAACACCCACCTCAAGTCAGAAATCAAAACACAGAGGTAGAACATTGTGGCCTGCAGAGTATGAAGCTGCTACTTCTCACACTACAAAATACTCTTGCCAGGGTTGTGGAGTAAAAGCAGCAGCCACCAGCCCTAATCCACCACAGTACTAGCTCCTGAAAATACATGTGTAATACAGCAGCACAAGACTAGACATTGCACTAAACTTCTGGTTTAGTTGCCTTGGGTTAGGCATCACACAGACGCTAGAATGCCAAGGTGGCCCTAGGCCCTAAGAAAACAGTTGTTGAATAGCATGTCCCTTCACTCACTAAGTCTCATCTCCTGCAGGTCAACAGGAAGTCACCTCCCTGCTATATCCACAATTCTACTAAAAAAGCCAATTACACATGACTAAACAAGGGCCGTCTAGAAAACAGCTGTTCTTGAGCATCATTAATGTAGAGATGGTTGAAAAGACATCTTTGTTGTATATCCATCTGACCTGAAAGAGTAACACCGCAGTGAAAGCTACCATTGATACTTGTACCTATGTTCCGACTAATTGCCATGTCAGTGACTAACGTGACATCTAGGTAAGTGCAGAAATATCTCTTGAAAAAGCCAGTAATGGGTACAGAGCATGTTGATTCATCTGCAGTGCAGCAGAGATATTTAAGGTACCCTTTATACTCCTGATAAAAGCAGGAACAGTGCAAGCTAAGCTCAGTACATGAATGAACATCCTTAAAAGTCAAGCATGTGTAGCTAATTAACAGAAACTACCTACATTAAATCTGAATCCATAGAGGGTAAGAGCAGAGGTCCATAAGAGCCACTTCAGACTACCACAGGTCAAGAGGATTTTGAGGTCAAGACAAATTTAATGAGGCAGATACAATATGAGAGTACAGACAAAGGATCTCAGTTTAGACAAAGATGGGTCTCTCAGGAAAGTCAGGGGAACCTTGTACAACTCTGCAATTAAGGGCAACTCTTAAATGGCTCTAACATTATATATACTGCCTACCAGTAGCCTACCAGTAGCAAGAAGAGAACTAGAGGGAAAAGCTACTTTTTATTCTTTTATTTAAGCATGTCATAGATATTCTTCATTTGACATGTAATGACTTAATTTGAGAAGAAATATATGTGACAGATAAGCAACCACCATGTGGCAGACCAGGGAAGATAAGACAATACCGATAGTAAATTGACGTTATTTTTAGTGAGAACTAGAATGTGGATGATGGACAAAAAGCAGCCAAATAGTGAGGAGAATACCAGAGCAGTGCCAGCTGAGCAGCAAGATAAACTGCAGAAGCACACTGACAGTAAGAGCTCTTGCAAGAGCTGCACCTACGGCTAAGGAAATCTATAGAAACAGATGAAAGTTGCTCAAGGTGGGGAAAAAAAAAGGTTGAGAGAGATCTTAGAGCAAGTTTTCTACTGAGACATAACTTCCTACTTAGATCCTTCTGGTGATTTTTTGATTATTTATTTTTCAGCTTTGCCCTTATTTTAAGTTCTTGATGTTTAAGAACAGTAGCTGAATACTAGAAAAACACAAAAAAGTAGCCTTCCAGTAAGTCCCTCTTATTTTAATGTCTGACAGCAACAAATTACGTTTTCATGCTAAGGCTTATCTAAAAGCTTCTATACTTTCTAAATAATAGGGTCATCACATCTAAGTGAGACTATAGAGGTCATTGATGCCTAACCTACAGTAATGTACACCGTGTCTCAAACAGCTCCAGTGCAGTGGTCCAGCATATTGCCATGCTCAAAAATAAGCATTAACAAGGTCAGTCTGGGAACCAGACTGTCTTACTCCATTCAGAAAAAATGTTACACACATCTCAAAAAAAACAAGACCTAAGCACACAACTTGCCTGCACGTATATGAAAAAAGCTGAGGCTACCAATAACCAGGAAGAACAAAGAAGAAATTCATCTTTACTTGTATGCTAGCCACAATACCATGGTAATATTATTTCCCATCTCAAGAAACCATAACACTGTCTACAACCACCTGAGAGAAGGTTGTAGACCAGCAGAGTTTCATCTCTTCCCACCAGTAAGAAGCAATAGGCCAGGAGGAAATGGCCTCAAATTACACCAGGTTAGACTTTAGGAAAAACATCTTTACTGAAAGAGTCATCAGGCATTGGAACAGACTGCCCCAGGAAGAAGCTGAGTTACCATCCCTGGATGTGTTTAAAAGTTGTGTAGGTCTGTAGCTTAGCGACATGTTTTAGCAGTGGGCTTAGGTCAGCTGGGTTATTAGTCAGATTCAGTTTTAAAGGTCTTTTCCAACCTAACTGATTCTGTAATTCTGTGTTTAATTCTTGAAAACTGAATGTTGTTAGGGTGTTTGTTCAGAGCCTATATCTCAGCCACTGCACTTGAGGCAAGAAACATACACCACAGTAAATTACAATTTGGTAATCAGTTTGCAGCAAAAGTTGATGGTGTGTTGAGAATACAAGCGTAAGTATAGGCCTGTCATGGGTAACCAACCCCTTCACACATGAAAGTGTCTGAACCACAAAATAATCTGTGTTGGTAATTACAGCCTTATCTATGGTAGGATAACAGATTTGGATGCTAAAAGAAAATTATTTACCCACAGTCATTATCACAAGAGTTTTCATGCCTTTTTCCTCCCCAGTTACTAACAACAATTTGAGCTTCTAGTCAAAATGGCTTTAAAGTTCATCGGTAATTAATACTAAACACTTCAAATTGATTATTCAGGTTCAACTATGCTATCAGAGGATGGCTATTTTAATATTAAAAATTAATTCAATGGTTTTAAAGAGGTGTTACACTGACACAACCAGACATCTGCATGCTACTTAAAGCATAAGCTGCTTCCTGACACAGAAACGTAACCAAAGCACGACTTGGAGGAGCCTCTAGTGGTGATAAAGTAGATGTGAATTAACAGATGTTCATGCATAAGCAAAAAAAAAAGCCTTGCTCGTATTCACACTAGCTGAGGTGCATTACTCCCAGTCAGGGTTACCAGAAATCAGCATCTGAAAGCCACACACAGAGTACCAAGTAGGAAGATGTAAACAGTGCTCAAACTGGAAGTTTTTATCTTGTTTTGATTCTTTTATCTTGTCTTGATTCAACAAGGGTACAAACCAGCTTGCTACTTGTCCTCTTTAGCCAGTAGTTAATGTTTATTACACAAAATTAACACAAGTCAGATCACTTCCCAGGACAGGCAGCAGTGTCTGCACCTGCTTTCTGCACCAAGTTGTACTGACATTATTTTAAAATAAGTTGTGTCTATCCCCACAGAAGGTAAGGATGTTTAAGAGCTGCACTGCAGAAACACATCCTTCGAGCAATTTCAGACATCACAGTAGTGTCTTCCATAGATGGCAAGGCTGAAGAAAGTTTTGCTGCTGGAAAAGGACTTTTCCAGAACATGAACTTTGACAGTATCAGCTGGAAGAGGTTCTGTTTGCACTGTGTGGCAAGCCTGAGAACAGGTATCAAGAACTATGCAGTTTCTCCAATCTCGTGACCTGTTCCAGGCACACAAAAACTGGAAAGCTAGTTTCACTCTTTCAGCTCTGAAACTTTACTTTTTTTTGATAAGGTTTAAAACTAATAATGCAATGTTTTCTTTAGCACAAAAGCAAAAAACCCTCCACACTTGGTGATTTGCCTGCATGCACTCACATATCATGTAAAGAACTGCAAGTTTTAAAGGCTCACCATGTACTGAACAAGGCAGCCAACTTTTGCTGGTAGTTAAAAGGTTCTGATGGTCCATATTAAGGCTGTTTCAGTACTCTGTAATACCTGCAAACTAGACACTGCCAAAGTACTTCAGAGGTCTGCTTTTTAGCAGCTGAAAGATCTGTCTGACAACTATGGGTATCAATCTTCCTTTTTGTTTCATCTGACTACTCTGTCAGATCCCACAGAACCACAAATAATAGCAGAATTTATGTTGATTTTTTCCCCCAATACTATCAAAAGTTATACACCTGTCTGTAAATTAACTGTAAGGGCACATACACAAGATCATTACATTGATAACAATTTGCTACTTGTCGGAATCTGCTTTAGAAGACCTGGATATAATGAAATAAAAAGTATAGCCCTCAAGATCTTCTCTAAGTAATATATGAAAATCTAAGCATCACCATATATTGTTTAAGATATCAATATAATAAATCATGTTGCTCTGCAAGATCTGATTAAAATTATACTGTAAATTGACAGGAAGTCAAATACAGTTTTCCCCAAATGCAGCCTACAAAGCTATACTTTTACCTGGTTACAATTATCTTCCTGCATTAAATTAATTTCCTGAAAAAAACCCCAGCTATCCACCAAGAGCTCCTCAGATGCTACTATGGAACACACATGCAACAGCATGCAATTAAGAACTCTGTACTTTGTGGCGGATTTTGGGAAGACAGCACTGCTGGACAAGTCAAGTGCTTTCCTCTAGCTGATTTACCCTGTATGTTCCTCATAGTTCTGCACAGGAGCAGCTTCACGCAGGAAATTATAGTCCAACAAAATCCTTATGCTACATCTATGTTTTCAACTTTAAAAGTAGCCAAGCAAGGGGAAATAATGGAAATAGTAGCTCATAAGAAAATAAATCCTGTCTCAGAATCACAGAATCATTAGGGACTGGAAGGGACCGCAAAAGATCATCTAGTCCAATTCCCCTGCAACAGCAGGATCACCTAGACCAAGTCACACAGGAACACATCCAGGCGGCTCTTAAACATCTCCAGTGAAGAAGACTCCACAACCATCCTGGGCAACCTGTTCCAGTACTCTGTCACCCTCACTGTTAAAAAGTTCCTTCTCAGGTTGATGTGGAACCTCCTATGTTCCAGCTTACAACCACTGCCTCTTGTCCTATCACTACACGACACTGAGAATAGCCTGGCTCCATCCTCCTGACACCCACCCCTCAAATATTTATAGACATTAATTAGGTCACCCCTCAGTCTCCTCCAAGCTAAAGAGACCCAGCTCCCTCAGGCTCTTTCAATAAGGCAGGTGGCTCCACCTCCTTCATCATCCTAGTTGCCCTACGCTGGACTCTCTCCAGCAGCTCCACATCCCTCTTGAACTGAGGAGCCCAGAACTGGACACAGTACTCCAGATGTGGTCTCAGCAGGGCAGAGTAGAGGGGGAGAAGAACCTCTCTTGCAAAGAGTTTCAAGAATCACATGGAGGAAATATCTGAACTCCAGGGGTACTGTGGCATGGAGGACAACTGCAGGGACCTTACTGCCCTCTACAACTACCTAAAAGGAGGTTGTAGCAAGGCTAGTGTTGGTCTCTTCTCTCAAATTAGTGATGATAGGACAAGGGGTAATGTCCTCAAGTTGCGTCAGGGGAGGTTTAGCTTGGATATTAGGAAGAAATTCTTTACTGAGAGGGTGGTTAGGTACTGGAATAGATTGCCCAGGGAGGTGGTGGTGTCACCATCCCTGGAGCTGTTTAAGGAACGAGTGGACACAGCGCTTAGGGATATGGTCTAGCAGTTAAATACTAGGAGAAAAGGTTGGACTCCATGACCCTGGAGGTCCTTTCCAGTCATGATGATTCTGTGACCGATTCCAAGCACTTTATTTGAAAAAAAATACCACCACAAAACAAACCACCAAACACTATCTCAGGTACTTGCTACTGTTCCCATTCTTGGACATTCAGCATTACTCAACAGAACTACTGCTCAGTCCCTTGTATTCTACCTTGTCCCAGTTTTTACTGCCTCTAAGGAAAAGTGTTTTCAGCTGATCACAGGTGCCACCAGAGAAGGCAACAGTAATAACCTTCACTGGTGCTGAAGAAGTCTGAGAAGTTGAGTACCAGCTGGAAGCACCTCGCTAGCTGTACCAAAAGGTACACATTTCACAGATCACAACAACTCGTCACCACACCCCTCCAAGCCTAAACTGTCCCTGTGAAACAACTATTACGCACCTTTCAGGAACAACCCCATCAAAGCATATAAAGCACACTTACACAGGATTTGGGATGTTCAGTGTACAAAATACTTTTTTACTTACAGTACTGCAGTGTAGCACACAAAATTTAGCAATGACCTCAGTTCCTATCAGAGCAAATCTAAGCAAAAGTCTTTCTGCATACCATCCCTTAGATTATAAACATCAAGTGCTATCACTTGAAGCAGACACTACAAAAACATGCCAGTAACTTCAGAAAGTGCAGTCACTCAGAAAAGACAGCTGAAAAACTAAAAAGAAAGCACTACTGAACACAGAACTAGCTCTGATCTATCACAAATAAGAACACAAGCCTATTGAGAAGAAGGATCAAGAGGCAGTAACATTGGCCAGGCCACTGCACAGCGTGTCAGGCACATGAACAGCTCAGCCAAGCAGCACAACTGTCTGAAAGACCTCTGCACGTATGACCTTTCAAGTTACTCCTGCTGGCTCAGCCCTACACTGATTTACATCTAATTCTGCTGGTCCTGGTGCAGATGTCCAAAACTACCCAACCTTTAACTGTCCAATCGGAAGCAGAAGTTTATGCCATGCTACTCAAACTTTAAGGCAAAGAAGCTTGCATTTTTAATGCTGAGTATTTTTTAAGGCTGAACACCTCAAAACTCAATAAATCCATCATATTTTGAAAGTCAACATGGTTCAACAAACCAGGACCTTCTATGCACCAAACCCACGGGCAAGGAACAGTGCTAGCCTTCATTTCATGTTCACACAGCATTTAAATTATTGTATGCAAGACAGCAAAGAATTCCCACAATGCTGTTATAAACAGAAATTTCATAGAACGGTTAGAAGGGACCTCAGAGATAATTTAGTTGCAACTCCCGTTACAGGGAAATTTATTGTACAAAAATAAAATACAAAAACAAAACAATGCCCCAATTTTTAAGAAAACACTGTAGTGTACTTGAGCACATCCATATGCAATGCTTGTATTTTAATATTAACATCTTACTACAAAGACTCTGCAGTGACAGAAGAGCTCTCCTCCTCTGCACAGCAACAGCTAAGCCATCACACAAAGATAAGTGAATCCCTTTTAACTCCCACTTCGCCTGCAGCTATTAGTACAGTCATGAATACCTACTCGAACAGGGGTGCATTCAGAGCTTTTTAGAAAGCTTACTTATCACGTTTAGCATCAATTAGGTCATCAGAAGTTGGTGCTTTCTGAAACTTGCTCCACTCTTACCACTGGCATGTGAATTCAGGAGGGGAAATCTAAGCCCCTAGTATCTTAGGAAAGATCAGAATCCACATACAGTATCTATGACTCCAATTACACATTTTTGTTTCAAGTCATGTTCAAAATCAGAGGAAGCAAAACAAAACATTTCTCAGCCATTTCTCCCTCTCCAAAAACATACCTCCAGCCAAAAATTTGATTCTCAGTATGCTCATCTCAGTCACATTGATGCTGAAGCAGTCTACAGTCTATTAACTTTAGTGTATCATGCATACCGACAACATTAAATACGTGTTAAATCAGTCCAGGTTATAGCAGTAAGGTAAGAGTCTGTCTCTCAAACATTCTGTAATTCAAGATACTCAATATTGTTCTGAATTAGCATGCTACACTTTGAAGCTTGGAAGTCATCCATTCCAGACCATCCCCCATCACCACCACAAATGGCAAGAAATACCCTACAAGTTCCTGTTACAGAAGTATGCAAGTTTTGTTCTGTGAAACCTGGGGTCCAGTGAATTAGTACCCCAAAATGTTGTGCAGCATTTCAGTAAACATGAAGGAGCTGGTGCTGCCTATGTCATTGCTTGAGTAGTGCTGAGCTCTTTTCACCAACAATCAGTTCTTCAGTCTTCCCTCTGAAGGAGATAGGACTGTAAGCCTGAAATACTATCCCATTTGCTGTTAATATGGGCTCTGAACAGCCACTGTGTTCAACTTTTGATCTTCAAAAGATAACATGACTTCGAGCAACACTGGCCAACAGTTAATTATGTTGATGTCTTTCAGATACTTGT
>VXBP01000479.1:24278-104031 GCA_013400115.1 Rhinopomastus cyanomelas | reverse complement strand
CCCTTCCAATCCCTAATGATTCTATGATCCTTTATCCATCTGTTCAAACAATTTTCATTGCAAATCTCAAAACAATCTGAATGACAGAGGCTGGTGCAGTCATATTAGACAAACAGAACAGGTGCTAAACTTGTACGAACTCAGGTTAAGGCAAATATGTAGTTTCAGTAGGATTTGGCTGAAAGATAAAGGTACTGTAAGAATTACAACTATAAGGAAAATAAATTTTAAAAATATTTATGTATTGGAGATCTTGCATGAAATGGGTAAGTTTAAATATCAGTATTTTTACAGAAATTGCAAATAATATGTCTTAAAATCGGATAGAATTGTAAATTTGGCTACTAAACAGAAAAGTTGGCAACTTTACTAATTTTTAGTTTTCTAGCACTGTATTGAAAGGGTCTTTTGGCATCTGAGTGTGCTCTGGGAATCATGCATTTCCCGTTCGGTGTAAAATACAACCTGCTGCCTTCCAGAAAAGCTCTTAAGGAAATTCTACTTCTGAGGACAACTTCTGAAGACCTGTAAGACAACCCTGCTCTGTCACCACTACCAAATGCTTACAGTTAGGGCCTGGAGAATAAATCTTATGAAGAGTGATTGAAGGAGCTGGGGCTGTTCAGTTTGGAGAAGAGAAGGCTGAGGGGAGACCTCATCGCTGTCTACAGCTACCTGCAAGGACATTGCAGAGAGGTGCGTGCTGGTGTTTTCTCACAGGTGATTAGTGATAAAACAAGAGGGAAGGGCTTCAAACTGCTCCAGGGTTAAAAGGTTTAGACTAGACTTTAGGAAAAGTTTTTTACAGAAAGAACAGCCAGACATTGGAACAGACTGTCCAGGGAGGGGCTAAGTCACCATCTCTGGGAGTGTTTAAAGGTTGTTTAGACAACCTTTATTGGGGGAACTGGTTTAGGTGTGAGCTTGTAGAGTAGGGTTGATCGTTGGAGTCAATGATCCCAAGAGTCTTTTCCAACCTGAATGATTCTATCCAAGAACAAGCCACTGCTTTAATGTTATGCACATTCTAAGTTGCATACAGCAAGCTAACTGGAGGTCTAGATTGCTCTTTCCCATAGCTGCCAAAACCCACAGCCACATACATACCTGCGTATAGTGTGTACAAACAGGGCCAGAGCATTTGTAAGGACAATACGGGTTGCATTCATGAGGATAGGGATATGTGAAATGTCTCACTTCATCATACCATGCTTGGACATGAAATGTTGGAGGCCTGAACCTACAAAAGCCAGCAGTTGTCTGTTAGTTCACTCACAAATTCTAGCTTCNGTTGTCTGTTAGTTCACTCACCAATTCTAGCTTCCGTTGTTCTGCCTTTGAGTAACAAGAATTTCTGTTATGTCAAAAAAACCACCCTAAACCTCCCCCTCCTCTCTGCCCAACCTCCCCCACCAAATCCCAGTTATCTTACACTACCTTCCCCAATGTGCCCCCAGGTTCTGTCCAATCGATGGAAGAAGGTTTTCAGGCCCATGCTCCCACAGACACATTTCAGCCCATGCCTCTGCAGATCGCTCCAGTTCGGTGTCCCAAGTCTGAAATTTGAGAGAAAAGAAAGAGACATCTTAGAGTCTAGTGGTGTGTAGTTCATACTTCAAAAGAAACAGAAGAGGAAGAGCCGAGCGGCAGACAATATTTAAATTCAAGCTTTTTATATTTTATAAATCTTTAAATAAAGATTTATTGTTATATTATATTTTAAATTATATAAATCTTTAAATAAGATTTTTTATATATGTAGGAATGGCAATTTAAAAAGCCACCTATATGGAAGGGGAGTATATGGAAAGAGAAAGAGCTGAACTTTAAGCTCACTAAGGATGGAAAAGTAAGTACATGGGGCACCACTGAAAGCAAACATTGACCATGGCATAGCATAAATACCTCCTTGCTGTATACATTCTAAATATAGGGAGAGAGTGGTAAAGTAAATACCACAGCACAGTATGGGTATTTATTGACTTTTTAATAGAACCCACCATATTCTTTAAGACCAATGACACCAAGATGGAAAAACAGGAAAGATGAGCCATTGCATGAGAAAGGTCATCAGCAAATAAGCCAGAAATACAGCTAAGAGCCAGAAACCAGCTGCACGGCCTCAGCACTGAGCGACAGAGACGTACAGCTGAAAATGACTCCGAGACCGTTCTTGACTCTAGTCCATGGTGCCTCACCCCACGTGGCATCCACGGAGCCAGAATCAAATATATATGTATTCTCCATGTTTGTGAGACGAAAACTAGTGACAGCAGTTTCAGAATAATGTTTACTGCGATTCTCTTCTGGAGCTGATGACTGTCAGAGTAAAGAGGGCTTCCTCATGGAACCCAAACCTTCTGCATTGCCAAGAAAAAAGAAATCACACTTTTTCCTATAACAACTTTCATTCATTTCCCAGTTTAAACAAGTGCTGCTGCTGCTTCAGCTTCATTCCTTCAGTCTTCCTAATAAAGCACATATTCTGTGTTCACAGCCAGCCCCATCGATCTCTTTCATCCACTCTGGAATGGCCAGAACATTCATTAAAAATGCCCCAGACTGGACATGGCATTTGAGACCAGGTCTCCCCAACTTCACAGGGAAGTCTCCTTTCAAAGACTGCTGCCTCATTATTTATTTTTAACTCTGTGGAACCCCTGCACCTTTTTCTTGCAGCGTTGCCTTTACATTATCCCTGTTTGATTTCTTTCTTATTCCATAATTTTCAGTTAAACTCAATCATGTTCTTTCCAAGAATTTACTCATCAAGTTCTTCTGATTTCTGTCATGTTCTTCACTCTGGTCTAGCAGGGGGCCAAGAAGGCAAATGGCATCCTGGCCTGTATGAGGAATAGTGATGCCAGCAGGAGCAGGGAGGTGATCATTCCCCTCTACTCAGCTTTGGCGAGGTCAGACCTCAAGTCTTGTAGTTAGTGGTCTTATGAGTGGATACAAGAGGGACACAGTTTTGGGCCACTCACTACAAGAGGGATGTTGAAGGGCTGGAGAGGGGACAGATGTGACTACCAAGCCATTAAAGGATTTGGAGCAGGTGTCCTACAGGAATGGCTGAGGGAGCTGGAGCTGTTTAGCTTGGAGAAGAGAAGACTGAGGGGAGACTTCCTTGCTCTCTAAAACTGCTTCAAAGGAGGTTGTAGAGAGGTGGGGGTTGGTCTGTTCTCCCTAGTGGCCAGCGATAGGACCAGGGGAAATGGCCTTAAGGTTCAGGTTAGATGTCAGCAGGAATTTCTTTGCTGAAAGGGTTGTCAGGCACTGGAACAGCCTTCCCAGGGAGGAGGCTGAGTCCCTATACCTGGAGGTGTTTAACAAAAGGACAGACCTTACGTTGGGGAACAGGGTTTAGTAGTGATGAAATGATCTTGAAGGTCTCTTCCAGCCAATAATGTTCTATTATTCCATGTTCTCTGAAACAACTCTCCTTCTGCAGTTTTCTGTGCATCCTTTGCTGATACCAGTCAGAACCAACACAAACAAAAATGGACAGGTTTCAGCAGCATCAGCACCTTCAATCCTCTGCGAGTTTAACAGGGAGCTTCTGTCAAGTGCAAAGATGGTGAAGTGGAGAGTGTAAAGCATTTTGCAGTGTCAAAACTACAGACCTTAGTGCCCAACACACTCTGCTAGTTAAGTGCTGTGTCATAACAACATTAAAATTCAAATAGATTAGCTTCACATGAGCTTTTCTTGACAAGCAGACGCTGCTTGTTTTCATCAGCCTGGCTTTGCCTTACGCCTAGGTGGGGTCTTCTCATCCACACCAGGGCAGCTGACAGAAGTATGTGGAAACTACTGTTTACAAGCACATCTGAGACGTCAGTAACTTGCACAAGACTGAGCTGCTTACCTTCAGTCTGTAAAAAATGTGGCCTCTGTACCAGCCTGAGGTCTCACGTGGCTCCAAGTCAGCACTGAAACAGCTGAGAGCTTGCCTTGAGAATACAAAACTAAGCAGACTAGTACTGGTATCTCCTTTGAGCACAAAGGAGTGACACAGAAATGACCAGGGGGCTGGAGCCTGTCTGCTTCGGGGACAGGCTGTGGGAACTGGGGTTGTTCAGCCTGGAGAAGAGAAGGCTCTGAGGGGAACCTGATAGTGACCTTCCAGTCGCTGAAGGGGCTACAAGAAGGCTGCAGAGGGAGTGTTCACAAAGGGCAGGAGTGACAGGACAAGGGACAATGGTTTCACATTAGAGAAGGGCAGACTGAAATGGGTTGTTAGGAAGACGTTCTTATCAGGAGAGGGGTTGAACACTGACTGGAACAGGTAGCCCAGGGAGGCGGTTGAGGCCCCATCCCTGGAGATCTGCAAGGTGAGGCTGGACAAGGCTCTGAAGCAACCTGATCCAGTTGAGGATGTCCCTGCTCACTGTAGGAGTGTTGGACTAGAGTGCCATCGGAGGTCCCTTCCAACCCTGGCCATTCCATGACTCTATGAAAAGGATAACTACCTTTACCCAGAAAGTCAGGGATCCATTCCCCATTGAAGAACTATCTGTCCAGAAATGAAATGGTGAAGACCTGAAGGGCTGCCACGTGGTAGTCTCGGGTTTAGAGAGCTTTAAAGTGGGCAGTGATCCTCAAATCGACCTTGAGGTTTCAGCTACTCTTTTGCAAAGGCTAAAAAGCAGGAAAACTATGGCTTTTCCCTGGAAACAGGAAAGCAGTATAAGGCCACAAATACTGCTCCTGAACACTGAATAAATTGCACCAGTATTTAGAAGACTCTGCCTATTACAGCTTCGAGTGCTTGAGCTCTTTGTGTCCAAAAAGCAAGAGCAGGAATAGCAGACTTGACTAATCACCTTTGATTCTGTGTGCACTCTAAGCATGTTAAACAAGCTGACTATGCCAGCAAGGTTTTCCAAGGCGCTCCGAAACAGTGCCTTTACTTTGGTACTCTGTAAAAGCAGCACACAGAGACTTTCTATTAGAACATGACTCACAGTCATCTATTCACTTCCATGTTCTGGCCCAAGTGGAAGCAACGGTATAAGAGCTGCTCTTGATTTCTGCACTTAGTCCATTGTCAAAGCACGAAATGCACACATCCACTACAAATAGGATTCACAAGTAGCTAATCACAGAATCAGAGAACATTAGGGATTGGAAAGGACCTTGAAAGATCATCTAGTTTAATCCTCCCACCTGAGAGGGACCATCTAGATCCAGTCACACAGAAACATGTCCATGCAGGGCAGTTACATTACAAGTTGACGAGAGACTAGGTCCTTACCTCAAATCCTAGTAGTGATTACCACCACAAATTTGATACAACTGATTGCTTTCATACAACTGCTCTGGCAGGGGGCTTGGACTAGATGATCTTTGGAGGTCCCTTCCAATCCCTAACGCTCTGTGATTCTGAGAGACTGCACAGCAGTTGGAGAGCAGCTACAGGATTGCTTGGAGTTTGAATGAGAATTAGCCACATCTTAAATATGTCAGTGTAAATGTTTTTAAGAAGACCACTGTGATGTGACACAAGTGAACTGAACTTACTGCTAGACAGCTCCCATTGGTCACATGTGCCTGGCACTGGCATTACAAATGCATTTAAATCAGAAAAAAAAACACAGTTGGGAAAGGTATTCAAGAAGCTCCTGATCATGTGGCGATCCAGCAGGTGGTTGAAGACAAATACATGAAATATCCATCAGGGACAAAACATTCTGCATTATTTAATGACTGAAATAGCCTGACTTAAAACACCTTATACAATCATAGAGTCAGTATCTACCTTCATAGTAGAATACAAATTGTCCTTCTCTACACGGACAGAAGACAGTTAGAAAAAGTGCTTCATTGAGAAGACCATGATAGTCATTCTACCTAGGCCAAGCCCAAGGTTGAGGACTATGTATGTACAGAACAAGATAAAAGCAATTCTAGCATTTCAATGAGATTATGTTAAGAAATGACTAGTTTTTCCCCACCATCCCCCAGTTAAAGAAAACTCTCTTAAGCTAAAGACGACTGCCTGTCATCTTCCTGATGCCTTCCAGGCTCTATGGAGGTACTTCTATAGATCTCATTGAGTCTTCTTGTGTTCAGATCGTATTTTGTATTTAAACTCTGGTTCTGCTTCTTCTGATTAATTTTTAATAACCTTTTTGATACAGGGCATGAAGAAGCTCTCTGACAGCAAAAATAAAAGACAAACAGATTCTGTCCTGGGCTGTTAATGACTTTATTTTGGGAAGGCTCCCTTAGACTTGGAGACACTGAGCCTTTCTTTCTGCTACTTTCCACTTTCAGTTTCTTTACTTGGAATTGCTTAGTTGTTGTTGGCATTACATCAATAAGTCACACTGTGGACTTATCCACTTGCTTTTTTGGCTACTGCACATTGCACAACCCTTTCCTAAAACTGCTACAGAGAATAAGAGGATAAGTCAATGTCATTAGGTTCTTTGATGCAGCATCAATAGCCTTTGTGCACAGGCAAAGGAGCTGAAGTGCTTCCACAAACCTCTGAAGAGGAGCAGAAGGGTGGAAAAAGAGGGAGAGCAGACAGGTTCACTCCAAAAAGAGCTGCTCTGCTCTTGGCATCCAGAGTGCTCTCCAGCCACTTCAGGGATTCCACAAACCAAAGTCCTCTTCTCAAAAGGAGCAGGATTTTTTTTTAACCAAAATATATTGAACAGGTACCTGAAAAAACTTTTGTCAGAAAGGTCCAGCAAACTTAACGGGGAACTTCTACTCAGCACAGAAAAAGTCAGCAGAAGTGGTAGATCTAGGCCTCTCTATTTTCCAATGCTGTTTCAATTCTTCTCCTGCAGGTCCACTGCAGACAGAACAACTCACCTGAGAGCTGACAGATACAGACAGAAACACAAACTGTGATGCTGAGAGTTTTAAATAAAACTCCTAGTCTAAGTGCATCACAAAATAGTCAAAATTGATTTAAACCCCTACTCAGTCACTATGATGACACAAACAATGCTGGAGATCATTCTCTACGTACAAGCTTTACTCACTACTGAGCTGGTATGATCCCAAGACCAGTGATTTGTATTTAAATACAGTATGAATCTGACTGATGATCGATTAACTCTGAACCTAGAAAACAACTGCCAGTTAAGCAAGAAGCATAACCGTGGCGATCAATTAAACTTGCCACCAAGGGGGCCTTGAACGAGATAACGAGCCTGCTGGACCAGGTGTACTTGGTCCATGGTGATAAAGAAGCAGATGCTCACAAGCAATGATAGGGAACACGAGAGATGCTAACAAGAAGTGAGCCCATTGAGTTTGAACAAAAACTCCAAGTTCAGAAGTGAGGAACCTCCTCCCGTGGCGACCACCAAGACCTCCACCACTAAAGCCAGCGCATGCTTAAGTGGGAGGAGATTTGATTTGCATGTGAAGTGGGCAGATCATTAATATGTATTAGGCATATTGGGAATCTAATGAATATGCATTATTTTAAAACATAGAATCGTGGCTCTGGGGCTAGCTTGGTGAGCACACTTGTGGAGTGGCAAGCCCCATGCACCTGATGGTGATAATAAATTGCCTCCTCAAAAACCCTAAACAGAGTTCTTGGGTCTTTCTGCACGACACTGAGGGAGAACTAAGAAAACTCTAAATGAGAAACATCAAGTGTTGTTCTTCATTTCCTTTCTTCCACTACTAGCAGTTACTGGGAAGGCAAACTTTATATCCCTCCAAAGTACAAGGACTTACAGATCTCACAGCTTGGTCATCATTCCAAAAGGAATGGTACTTTCAACATATCTTCAAGGTTCTCAAACCAAGATCAGAGTTGTTAAATTAACCAAAATTAAGGACACTTTATTTTTTCCCCCGTGAAAAGAACACAAATCCACCAGTGCTGCCAGAAACACATTAGTCCCCAAGAGCCATCATGCAACTACACCAAATAGAGCATTTTAGTGTAGACTTCATAGAAACTATCTCAAGACTGTACTTTGTACTCTCAGCCTCTCTTCATGCCCTGTCCCTTCAACAACCATCCAGACCTTTGATCAGAGACTTTACACAGACACCCAGGTTCACAAACCCCAGTATCTTGCCCATCTCAATCCCTAATTCCCCTGTATATGATGCCAAAATTGAATCCCACACTCTTGAAGGCTGCTCTTTTCTGAGCAAAGGCTGAGGGAGCTGGGGCTCTAGTTTGGAAAGGAGACTGAGGGGCAACTTCATTAATGTCTATAAATATGTGAAGGGTGGGTGTCAGGGGGATGGAGCCAGGCTCTGCTGGGTGGCATCCAGTGATAGGACAAGGGGCAGTGGCTGTGAGCTGGAACAGAGGAGGTTCCACATCAACATGAGAAGGAACTTCTTCACAATGTGGGTGACAGAGCACTGGTAGGGGCTGCCCAGGGGGGTTGTGGAGTCTCCTTCTCGGGAGACATTTAAAACCAACCTGAATATGTTCCTGTGCAACTGGATCCTGCTGTGGCAGGGGGATTGGACTGGATGATCTTTCGAGGTCCCTTCCAACCCCTAATGCTCCGTAATTCTGTGAGAGGGTCAGGAAATGTGTAACATTTGGTATAAACAACCCAACCTACAGCAATGCTACTTCTCTGATGCCTGAAGAAATCAACAAATACTACACACTGTGCACAGGAAAAATACTTGAGCCTCTCTGCAGAAACCAGAATACAGAAGAAAAGCTGCCCATTCTTGTCAGACCTCTGGACTTCTCAAAAGCTCTACTGACCTGATTTGATCTAATTAGCAGCGGGAGAGGAAGTTAGCCTTGAACTGTGGCATAAAACCAAAGTTCAAATACATTGAATATTTCAGTCTACTAATAACAAACCAAATACTGAGGCTCCTTAAGGGAAAAACACAAAGGGAAACTATGCATTACATTTTTAATCCGTTAAACACAGAAACATACAGGACTCCAAACCACTAACACATGCCAACTCAAACACAAGGCTTCCTTGCCACAGCCAGCCCATTTTCCTCAGAAGTTCCACCTAACCTAGAAGCATGGCAGAGAATCCATAGAATTCTGGAACTTCACAATCTACACAAACACAGAATCACAGAACATTAGGGATTGGAAGGGACCACCAAAGATCATCCAGTCCAATCCCCCTGACACAGCAGGATCCCCTAGACCAAGTCACACAGGAACACAACCTGTTTTAAACGTCTCCAAAGAAGGAGACTCCACAACTCCCCTGGGCAGCCCCTTCCAGGGCTCTGCCACCCTCACCAGGAAGAAGTCCCTTCTCATATTTATAGAGAACCTGCTGTGTTCCAGCTCACACCCACTGCCCCTTGTCCTCTCACTAGAGAACACTGAGAAGAGCCTAGCTCCATCCTCCTTCACGTCCAGTTCTTTTCTTAGATGACAACCTCTTAGGCCACATCAACTACTTTGAGTAATGCAGTTTTGGAAATTGCCTCCTGATGCTGAGGATCTGCCATTAGAGTCAGAAGCACAACACGAGTTTAAATCCATTAACATCAGCAGAACACCACACTTCAACCACAGACAAGTATTTGCACGTCAACAAAGCGCCAAGCAAGTGACAAGTGCTTTAAATGAGAAAGCAGACAAGCCAAGACTGAAAGTACGCCGGTTTATAAAGTGACAGAAACTAGTCTAGGAGCACTTATTGCCGCACGTCGCTCTCAGTTTTTCCTTACCATATATTCCATATTGGATGCTGGTGGATACACCTGACCCCGTAATTTATTATGAAGATCCAAGATACTTTGCATATCACTGTCTGTGATAGCCCTTTTCCCTCTCTGCTTGGCGATCCACCACTCACCATCTTCATCCATGTACTTCTCCAAAAGTTCCTCTAAGACTGTGGCATTGGGAAGAACCATTGCAGAAGCTGCTTGAGCTATGAACAGCCAGGCAGTTACTCTGAGCCAGTCCTGTCCTACATACTTCATGATGAATGATCACAGAATGCTGAGGAGGCAGCTCCACGACAGTCTTTCTTCCAGCTTTGTTGGCTGTGAAAGCACAAGAGAAAGCGATGTAATTTCGAGGCTGAAGTGTTGGCCAGCTGTTATGAGCTTCATAAGCAACAAAACCCGTGGTTTGTGCAGAGTTGGACACTAACTGTCACAGAACATCAGGAATCACAGAACATCAGGGAGTCTGATGGCTCAAAGCTACTTACTCATCACAGAAGGGATTGGAAGGGACCTTGAGAGACCATCCAGTCCAATCCCCCTGACACAGCAGGGTCACCTAGACCTGGTGTGTAACACACAGGAATACATCCAGGCAGGTTTTAAACGTCTCCAGAGAAGGAGACTCAAACTTTAGAAGAAACCAGGATGTAGCTTTTTTTTAATAAGTAATTTGGGCAGATGGCTCAGCTGCAACCTTCTGAATCTCAGCTTGTTCAAGCTGTTTCATATCGTACACTGGCACCCTGGTTTTGCTGCCAGCACGCCAGAAAACAAGTGCTTCACATCTATTCAGAAGTAGCCAGACATCAGTGAAGACCTGACTGTAGCCAGGGCCTCCTAGAAGTGGAATTTAAAGAGTTAAGAGGTTTGAAGTCCAAAACACAGAGTTGACATGAACTATCCCTTCCTGATGCTTCTAAGGACAGGACGCTGGGTCTGCAATATCCACAAACTATAATGAAAGGCATTCAACTCGCAGGAGAAAACAGGGAGTGGAGGAAGATGGGGAAGGAGGTCCTGTTTCACTACACAAAGGAAAGCGCCGGTAACTCTCGGGAAAAGCAGCACCTCTTCCAGAAATCCAACATCCCAACGCTGCCTGCAGCGTGGGGCAGGCGGAACGGCCCCGCTCACTCTCCCTCAGAAAGAAGGAGGCAGACAATTCTGCACCATGGCCCGTGCTGGCCCCGAAGCCGCTGGGAGCGAAACAGAAAAGCCCATCTGGGCCAACACCGAGCTCTGCTCCGCCGCCGGCACGGTCCTGTTCTCCCGCCCGAGGGCCCGCTCCCCGCCCGGAGCCCCGCGACGTCCAGGCCCCGGCCTCCTCCNCGGCACCGCACCCGCGCCCCCGGCCCTGCCCCGGCGGGAGCAGCGCAGCCCCCGCAGCGGCGCCCCGGGCGCGGACTCGAGGGCCGCGGGCCTGTCGGGGACATCGCCCGGAGAAGAGAGCGGGGTGCGGGCAGTCCCTTGCGGGAGGATGCGGACACACCGCAGCCAGGAAGAGCTGGGCGTTCGCACACGGCCTCCGCAAGAGTCCCGAGCGTGCGAGTGTGGCTGGGGACACAGGAGGCAGAGCTGAGCTGGCCGCAGTCACAGAGTCGACAGGGTTCATTCACGTGCTGACAAATGAACTGATAAACAAATTAAAAATAGCCATTTCCGTGAGGGTCGTCTCCTGCTGCACTAGTGTTCACTGACTCTACGATCTGCTGTATGACAGGGTCCTCCATCTGTCAGGGAGCAAACCAAGCGGTTTCTAAGAAGTATGATGAATACTCGGAATGAAACGTTTCTAGAGCCAGCCTGAAGCCAGCTGGATTCTCATGAATTTTGGACAACAGGATGACCAGGAGCCAGCAATGTGCCCTTGTGGCCAAGAGGGCCAGCAGCATCCTGGGGTGGATCAGAAGGGTGGTGGTTAGCAGATCAAGAGAGGTTCTTCTCCCCCTCTACTCTGCCCTGGTGAGACCACATGCGTAGGACTGTGTCCAGTTCTGGGGCTCTCAGGTCAAGAAGGACATGGAGCTGCTGGAGGGAGTCCAGCACAGAGCAACAAGGATGATGAAGGGAGTGGAGCATCTCCCTTATGAGGAAAGGCTGAGGGAGCTGGGGCTCTTGAGCTTGGAGAAGAGGAGACTGAGGGGTGACCTCATTAATGTCTATAAATATGTGAAGGGTGGGTGTCAGGAGGATGGAGCCAGGCTCTGCTCGGTGGCATCTAGTGATAGGACAAGGGGCAGTGGGTGTGAGCTGGAACAGAGGAGGTTCCACATCAATATGAGAAGGAACTTCTTCACAGTGAGGGTGACAGAGCACTGGAAGGGGCTGCCCAAGGTGGTTGTGGAGTCTCCTTCTCTGGAGACGTTTAAAACCCACCTGGATGTGTTCCTGTGCGACTTGGTCTAGGTGATCCTGCTGTGGCAGGGGGATTGGACTGGATGATCTTTCAAGGTCCCTTCCAATCCCTAATGTTCTGTGATTCTGTGACCCTTTGATATCACAAGACCCATGTGAGAACCAGTGCATAACCTTCTCCACGACACTATAGATGATGTAACAGGAGATACTGTTCCTGCCAGAAGTGACAGTGGCTGCAGCTGGTCAGTGTTTGATTCTTCTCCTCAGCCCCCAGTGAGGACATAGGGCTTCCCACTTCTGTGCTGCTGTGGCTAGCAGACCCTGCTGTGAGCACAGGCAGTGGGGCAGGGCACGTCCTTCTGCCCTGGCTGGCCTCTGCTGGCCAGCAGCTAAGTCTAAGTGGGAGCAGACAGCAGCAATCATCTGGCTACCCTTCGGTCTCTGTACAGACTGCTCTGGACACGGCGCTGGATGGATCACCAGCCTGACCCAGCAAAGCCCTCCTACTATCTGCATTTATTCTCAATATTCAAAGATTTCCTGTGCTTAGATTTAAATGTCCAGGAGAATAAGTATTTCTAAAGTGGCTAAACCTCTTTACTCTTCTATCCCCTCCTTTCCCTTCCCACTGGAACAGGAAGGCTCTGCACTAGCACAGCGCTTCCCGGTAACCTCCCAAGACTTCCCTTAAAGACACAATGGAAGTGGAAACACTGGAGACCAACAAGCTGTTGCAACAAAGGTGCTGCAGAAGAGTCCTCTTTAAAAAGGAGGAGGGAAAGCTTGGCTAACTTTTCACAGCACAGAAAACCCACATCCTCTGCTGAGTGGAATGATTGAATCACAGGTGCACTGGGTTGGAAAGAACCTTGAAAGGTCATCCCCACCTGGATGTGTTCCTGGGCAACTGGGTCTAGATGATCCTGCTGTGGCGGGGGGATTGGACTAGATGATCTTTCGAGGTCCCTTCCAATCCCTAATGATTCTGTGATTCCCTCCTCAGGAAGCACATTCGGGGATCCCGGGTGCCAACGTTTCCTACAAGACAGTGGCAGGACCCGTTGTGCTTCAACACCTCTCGGTGACTCAGACAAAGACCCTGAAGTTATTAATTTTCATTATTATTATTATTATATTTCATGTAAACCTCCAGATAGATGTAACTGGATCTATGATTCCATGGGAACATGATAGGAAAGAGCAGTTTGAAAACTGATTCATAAAGGAAGCTTCAGAGAGACTCACAAAGGCCATTGAGAGCCGTTGGGATACGACTGTCCCATAAGAAACCCTCTGAAGAAGGTGCTCCTTAGCACATCGCTCTCTTCTGCCCCGGAGTGCTCCAGGCAGACCTCCTCGAGTGTCATTAATGCTTGAAAGCCCGTGGCAAAGATACAGCTTTAATTATAGGGTTGGGTTGTTTGAAAATTAAAATACTGCCTTTAGCGTTCAGACAAGACCTCGTGAGGATCTCATTTCTCCTGAAATCCCACAAGATGGAATAATTGGCTGCTTTAATTAATAGCTCGTTTACAATTCAGTGCACAGTCCTGACTATTAGCATCTCTAAACGCTCCTTCCTCACCCCAGATGATTGTGCTGTGGAAGGGGGGTTGGACTGGATGATCTTTTGGGGTCCCATCCAATCCCTAATGTTGATTCTGCATTGGATGTGGTGCAGGAAGAACCATTCTTCCCTCATTCATTCTTTAAAATTAGTGGTGTCTAATGTTGATGGAACAAGATCAGCCAAACACAAGTTCTCCTCTCTGCTTCTCCTCTCTACTGCTTCTCCTCTCTGCTTCTCTCTCTGTTTCTCCTCTCNTGGAACAAGATCAGCCAAACACAAGTTCTCCTCTCTACTTACTTCTGCCCCAGCAGCATGTTTACCCTGTTCATAGAGTCATTAGGGATTGAAAGGTACCTTGAAAGATCATCTATTCCAGTCCCCCTGCCACAGCAGGACCACCTAGACCAAGTTGTTCCTTCATTCTTCCACAAGACCCCACACTCCCTCCTCCACAGCCCTTTATTTTCTGCCTCTTCAACTTTATTAGTGGATTTGCTTACCTGTGCCTGTCCCATATTGGGACCTCTGACCTGACCCTCCTCAAGAACCACCTCTTTACAATCCCCTAACTTCCTGCCTCACCTCTTGGGGTCACAACACGCATTTCTGGTGGACATATGGTTTGTTTACCACAGTGCTGCTTGCACAGCGTGGGTGATGCTTTAAACCAGCCCACATTTGGCAGCAGCATTGGCATGGCTCTGCAGGTGGCTGGAAAAGACAGAAGGATGTTGATTAGAGAACTCTTCTTTCTTAGGAACCTCCCATTTCATCAGTCCTTCATGCTCTGCTGTTTTGTGTCCAATAATCCCAACTATATCTTCCCCCTGACCCAAACAAGAGAGGGCTGCTTCCAGCAGCTGGGGAACACGCTGCATCCACAGCTGCTGCCTGGATGGAGAACCCACACAGCTACAGCTTGAGCTCGAGGAGGGTGTGTGAGCATTTGAGCTGCTGCTTGAAGAAGCTGCCCCTTTAAAGGAGCGTGGATCATACAGCTTGAAACACTGTCTTGTTCTCTGGATGCCCACGTTATAAAACAGAGCTAATTGCTCACAGAATGTGGGGCCCCAGAGAAGGAAGTCCAAGCGAGCAGCATAGTAAGGGCTTTGCAAAGCAGCTTTCAGGTTTGCAGAGTCCGTCGGTGCTTTCCAAAACCATTTGGCCAATGTCAGCCACGTAGGTGCCACTGAAAACACCGCCAGGGTAAACACTGAAAGGTCAGCTCCCCTTTTGTGCCCGTTCTTCAGCCTCCTCACGCCAAACAGACCGATATCTGTGCAAAGATGAGAGCGTGGGCTCTCACGCCAGCGCCAGCGCGTGTTTTGCTTGAGGCAGCGATGTTTATGTGTGCAAACAGGAGAGCTCCAGAGGGGAGGGACTGCAGTGTTTTCAAACCACAGCTCCTTTTTACCTCGGGAAAGAAGAGAGCCAAGGATAGGTCTTCCCTTTCCCGATGGATGCTGTCTGCTCTGCAGCAGCACTGCACCAGCCTGAGGATAAACCTCACGAGCCACGTGGGGTTTTTTGCGACCGGTCCTTCTGAGCGCTCTGCAAAACTCGGTGCAGCCAAGGGCAAGTAGCAGTGTTTGCTCAGAGTTTGCTTCTTTTGGAAAAGAAACTGGAGGTGGCTTCATTTTAATTACTGTGTGAGAAACGCACCAACTCTTGGGTCCCTTCCAACCCCTAACATCCTATGATCCTATGATAGATGAGATGTGACACGTTCAAAACGCAGTGGGGCCGCTGGAGCGTCTTGCAGGAGACATGAAGCTGGAAGGCTTCCTCAGTGTTTTGGGTCTCCCTCAACAGGGATGCCAGGGAGGCTGTGGCTGGCACAGTGGGATTGTGCAGCCAACCCACGCTGGTAGGGTCAGCGAGCTGGACACTCATGCTGCATCATCGCTAATGAAACGGACCTGTAACTTGGCTAATGTGTGGCTAGGAAGGTGTAGTGTCGTGGTGGTGGTAGTGTGGGTTGCTATCTGGATCCCCACGCATCACACCTGGGTCAGAGATGCCAGCTGTATTTTAACCAAGAATTTCTGGCTGGCAGAAAGGGACCTGGGGGTCCTGGTGGCCAGCAGGATGGCCAGGAGCCAGCAGTGTCGCCCTCTTGTGGCCAAGAGGGCCAACAGCATCCAGGGGTGGATCAGAAGGGGGGTGGTTAGCAGATGGAGAGAGGTTCTTCTCCCCCTCTATTCTGCCCTGGTGAGACCACAGCTGGAGTCTTGTGTCCAGTTCTGAGCTCCTCAGTTCAAGAGGGATGTGGAGCTGCTGGAGGGAGTCCAGCATAGAGCAATGAGGATGATGAAGGAAGTGGAGCACCTCCCTTATGAGGAGAGGCTGAGGGAGCTGGGTCTCTTTAGCTTGAGGAAGAGGAGACTGAGGGATTGTCTCTTTAATGTCTATAAATATGTGAGGGGTGAGTGTCAGGAGGATTTCTGTTAATATCTACTTTATTCTTCCCCCTTCAAGATGCAATCATAGAATCATACAATCATTATGGATTGGAAGAGACCTCGAAAGATCATCCAATCCAGTCCAATCCCCTTGCCACAGCAGGATCAGCTAGACCAAGTCACAAAGGAATATATCCAGGTGGGTTTTAAACATCTCCAGAGAAGGAGACTCCACAACCCCCCTGGGCAGCCCCTTCCAGGGCTCTGTCACCCTCACTGGGAAGAAGTTCCTTCTCATATTGATGTGGAACCTCCCGTGTTCCAGCTCACATCCATTGCTCCTTGTCCTATCATTAGATGCCCCTGAGCAGAGCCTGGCTCCATCCTCCTGACACCCACCCCTCACATAATTATAGCCATTAATGAGGTCACCCCTCAGTCTCCTCCAAGCTCAAGAGACCCAGCTCCCTCAGCTTTTCCTCATCAGGGAGATGTTTAAGACCCACCTGGATGTGTTCCTGTGTGACTTGTTCTAGGTGATCCTGCTGTTGCTGGAGCATTGGACTAGATGATCTTTCGAGGTCCCTTCCCATCCCTAATGCTCTGTGACTCTGTGAGGGGCCCAGAACTGGCTGCATAAAATCCCACTACACAGAACTTGAGTTCAGGTACCATCGTATGATTCTATGATCACAGGTGCAGCACAAACCAAAACAGTCTGTGGAGTAGGAGAGTAGCTCACACCAGCACAACGCGGCTGAGCACTGCTGGAGTGTACAGGCACACAAGGGTACACACAGGGTACACGAGAGGAAGGCATTCACAGGACTAGTCATTTCAGCCCTTGCATGCAGGGCAAGGTGAACTTCTCCAAGAGGTTACTGGAGCTGTGAACTGTCCTTTCCTCCTGGCTCAATGCTCCGTTTCAAGCGTCTCCTCTTCTGTGTAGCTGGCTGGCTCTTGACTAATTACAGGTTAATATGTTGAGAAGCAGCTGCAAAGAATTGCCTTCTGTGCACGGGGTTTGACACGCTAGCCCTTGGCTGCCATCCCCGCCGCAGCACCAGGCTGCTTGTGTCAGCGGCAGAAAAGGCACCCCGGGCAGTGAAGACAAACAGTAATCACCGCCGCAGCCGCAGCACCGCAGCGGCGCAGCCACAGGACTAGCATTCATCAAACGAGGGGCTGCACACAAGAAGGTGCCTATGTGGGAAAAAATAGCCTCTTAGATACCAGAGGTGTTAAATATAAGGGCGAAGGCATTTGCAGCCGGGCAGCGCAGGAAGTAGCCGTGATATCGCGGAGGTTGAACTGCTGTGATGGAGAGAACCCAGCTCAGCTCAGGAATGGAGCTGGGATTGGAAGGTCATCTACTCCAATCCCCCTGCCAGAGCAGGATCACCTAGATCTACTCATGGAATCACAGAACATCAGGGATTGGAAGGGACCTCGAAAGATCATCCAGTCCAATCCCCCTGCCACAGCAGAACCACCTAGATCCAGTCACACAGGAACACATCCAGGCAGGTTTTAAACATCTCCAGTGAAGGAGACTCCACAACACCTGGGCAGCCTGTTCCAGTGCTCTGTCACCCTCACTGGGAAGAAGATCCTTCTGATATTGATGTGGAACCTCCTCTGTTCCAGCTCACACCCACTGCCCCTTGTCCTATCATTAGATGCCACTGAGCAGAGCCTGGCTCCATCCTCCTGACACCCACCCTTCACATATTTATAACATAACCATTAACAAAGTCACCCCTCAGCCTCCTCTTCTCCAAGGTCAAGAGACCCAGCACCCTGAGCCATGTTTCCCAGAGAAGCAGCTACACCTATTGACACTGTAGTGCTCTCATCTTCTGAGGGACCTTACATAAAAACACTGCACATGCTGGGTCCTGTATCAATCCAATCAGAGGAACATAAGAGCCCTCCAAGTCTCTTCACTGTGTATAACATCACACGTGATGTAGCTTCACGTTAGTAGGGAGTCCAGTGTAGTATGAGCTTCACAGGAGACAGGCATGAGAAGAAACTCAGATGTTTCTCACACAGACAATCTTGTGGTTCCCTTCCTCTGCCTCATGCAGCTTTTATGAACTTCCTAACTTTGTCCAAAGGTTCTTCACGTTGTCCAGTTACTACCAGTGTGTCCTGATACTGATAGAGAGTCTTGTGTTTGCCTGTGTGGAGATGCTAGAGCTGCAGGGAAGCACAAAAGCTGAGGAAGGGTCTTGAAGCCTAAGTGGGGCTTATGAGGGTTAATCACAGAGCAGAGATGTCGGTTAGGAGACCTCTGGTCAGAAAGCTGACGTCTGCTGAGATAAACTGAGGCTCTCTGAAACTTAGGCTGAGCTGTATCTTCACACCACAAAAAGAGTTAAAACCAACAGGTCCCTTCCAATCCCTAATGTCCTGTGATCCTGCTCTGGCAGGGGGATTGGACTGGATGATCTTTCAAGGTCCTTTGCAATCCCTAGTGTCCTGTGGTTCAGTGAAACCCTTCAGGCTAGTGCTGGAAGCACTTTGCTTGATACAAGTGGCAAAGTTGTGGCTCTGAACCTGGTTGGGGGGTCCCTCAAGGCAATGCACTTTGCAGGGCTTTGAGAGCCATAAAGCCAAGAAGCATTTGGTGAGAGCAAAAGACAAACCCCACTCACCACCTCTGCACCATCAGATGAAGGAAGATATTTAAAGGCTCTCAGATGATGTTTACACGAGCTGGTTTTGCTTTCTGTTTGTTGGTTTTTCTAACGAGGGCTGTTGTTTGTTTACGGAGACGATGGGGTTTGTCCCACAAGAAGAAATTCAAGTGCTTTTGTGTGGACACCCCAGGCACCCCATCATTTTCCTCTCGCCCTTGAGTTCTGACACAGCGGTGCCTTTATTCCCCCGAGGACGAGCCTTCTCCTCGCTGTGAGGAGCCTGCCCTGACAAGATGCCCTGTTGTGATGTTCGAGCACAGCCTCACAAACTGGGTTGTAGAACAGTCTGGGGACCGTGCTTGGAGAACCAGCAAGGCTCTGCTCTGGCTGATGTCACCTTTCATTGCCAGGACTCCCACCCTGCAAGACGTTAGCCACAGGAAACCTTCCTCCTTCGGGACAGAACTGAGGGCTCCTGCACAACTGTGTTACTCACCTGCGGATGTGTTTCCTTCTCCCCTCCCTTCTGTGCTCCTGCTCTTAGACACAAATGAAACCAACGACTGCTGGATTTCTAGAAGAAAGAGGAGTCCTTCCCGGTCCTTCCTTGGCTGTTAGATAAGAAGCCTTCTCAAATCACAGAATCACAGAACATTAGGGGTTGGAAGGGACCTCGAAAGATCATCCAGTTCAATCCTCCTGTCAGAAGAGAATCACAGAACATTAGGGATGGGAAGGGACCCCAAAAGATCATCCAGTCCAATCCCCCTGCCACAGCAGGATCACAGAATATTAGGGATGGGAAGGGACCTCAAACGATCATCCAGTCCAATCCTCCTGCCACAGCAGGCTCAGCTAGAAGAAGTCACACAGGAACATGTCCAGGTGGGTCCAATCCCTAATGGTCTGTGATTCTTTCATGGGCTCGTGTAGAGAAGAACAGCTGACTAGATGCTGCCTTGCTCCTGTCTCTAATTAAGGTCTATTTTTGAAATCCCAGAGCCTCTCGACACACCTCGTGTCCAAGAGGTGGCAGTGCGATGCTGAAAATCCACCAGCTCTGTCTTCTCACAGACCTTCAGCAGAGCAAAGAACCAGCTGTTGCCCGAGGCTCCCCCTTAACGACAGTGAGTTCACACTTCCCTTCAGAGCCTGAACTGCTGCTTCAGAGGAATCTGACATCTTGCACACAACCTCTGCAGTGACTGCAGGATGGTCAGGAAGTGACCTGCTGAGGGTGCATGGATCACAGCTCATTAGGGACTGGAAGAGACCTCAAAAGATCATCCCCCTGCCACAGCAGGATCACCTAGACCAAGTCACACAGGAACATGGCCAGGTGGGTTTTAAATGTCTCCAGAGAAGGAGACTCCACAACCTGCCCTGGGCAGCCCCTTTCAGTGCTCTGTCACTCTCACCGGGAAGAAGTTCCTTCTCAGATTGATGTGGAACCTACTGTGTTCCAGCTCCTGAGCAGAGCCTGGCTCCATCCTCCTGACACCCACCTTTCACACATCTATAAACCTGAATGAGGCCAAAAGTAGATGTGCACAAGAAATGATGAAGTACCTGGGGCATGCTGACCTTCTCTGTGAGTGCGCAGATCTGCTATCTCTGGGTGACTTTGGCTGTGCTTTCATAAGGACTAAACTGGACATCTCTCCTGTGCTATGGAACACTTAAACAGCAAGCTGTAGGCAAGGCTGGGGATTTGCCACTGGTGCTGTGTTCCACCACTGCCTCTTTAGCAGCAAAAGCGCTGGAATGGGCTTCCCAGGGAGGTGGTTGAGTTGCCATCCCTGGATGCATTTAAAGATGGTTTGGATGAGGTGTTGAGGGATGTGGTTTGGGGGAGAACTTGTAAGGTAGGGTAGATGGTTGGACTTGATGATCCCTGGAGTGATTATGGGATTCTGGAATTCTTCCTGGTGAGGGTGATAGAGCCCTGGAAGGGGCTGCCCAGGGAGGTTGTGGAGTCTCCTTCTCTGGAGATGTTTAAAACCCACCTGGATGTGTTCCTGTGTGGCTTGGTCTGGGTGATCCTGCTGTGGCAGGGGGATTGGACTAGGTGATCTTTGGAGGTCCCTTCCAATCCCTGATGTTCTGCAATGCTCTGAGAGCACAGCCCTGCCCTCTGCAGTCCTTGCAGCGCAGCAGCTCGTCCCCTCAAGTGCCAAAACACTGCAGTTTGCAGCAGAGCTTCAGCTTTTTCCCTTTGGCAGTAAAAAAATGCAATAAACCAGACCCTGATTATATGGGAACCTCAGTCCTCCTGCAGCACTTCTCCCCCACTGTCAATGTTAACGTCTTTTTGGCCCACACCTCCTTCTTGTCACGACCATGTAATAGCTCCGTGGTTTGGATGGAGATGACAGGTCTTTGCCCGTCGTGTCAAAGATCGGCATAAATAGTTCAAAGTGCTGCTTTGGCATCGGGGCAAAACTCACTTGAAGAAAGCCTAGGCTTGAGTTCATGAAGAAGTTCCTTCTCACACTGATGTGGAACCTCCTCTGTTCCAGCTGACACCCACTGCCCCTTGTCTTATCACTAGATGCCACTGAGCAGAGCCTGGCTCCATCCTCCTGACACACATCCTTCAAATATTTATAGACATTAATAAGGTCACCCCTCAGACTGCTTTTCTCCAAGCTGAAGAGACCCAGCTCCCTCAGCCTCTCCTCATAAGGGAGGTGCTCCTCCTCCTTCATCATCCTCGTTGCCCTACGCTGGACTCCCTCCAGCAGCTTCACATCCCTCTTGAACTGAGGACCCCACAACTGGACACAACACTCCAGACGTGAGTAGAGGGGGAGAAGAACCTCTCTCGACCTGCTTAACCACCCCGCCCCGCCCCGCTTCTGATCCACCTCAGGATGCTGCTGGCCCTCTTGGCCACAAGAGGGCGACACTGCTGGCTCCTGGCCATCCTGCTGGCCACCAGGACCCCCAGGTCCCTTTGTCCTACAGGTCAGTCCCCAGCCTATCCTGGCACCTGGGGTTGTTCTTGCCCAGATGCCAGACTCCACACTTACCCTTGTTAGACTTCATCACGTTTCTCTCTGCCCAGCTCTAAACACGGAATGTTTCACTCGTCTTAATTGCATCACAGAGACCGACCCAAACTGAAAACCCGAGCGCTGCCTATTTTCTAAGTCAGATAACACTGAGGGTCTCATTTAAAACCCACAAACTCCTGAGAATGGAAAGTTAAGGCTGACAATACAGCCTCCACTTGTGTGTAGGTATCGACGAGGTGTAATCACAGCACCTACGCAGAGTGGGTGAGGTTAGCTGAGGACCCTAAGCAGAGCTTGGAAACATCCACAGACACAGCCCTGCGTGTCGCCAGTCCCATTTATGGGTAGGGCTCGAGTAGTGACACAATATTTGTTCTAGAAGCCACCAGAAGGCTTCTGCCAGGTTAAACATTTGTAATCTGGAACGGACTTTAATATAGTCTTTCAAATGGGGAAGCCGCAAGCGGCTATAGGCAGCCTCAGCACAGGCTCCCTCAGTCTGTTGGGTCGTCAGAGCTGCAAACACAGCAGAGCCAGTAATAACAACAACCACCTTCCAGAGGGACATTAATTAGAGTGTTAGCGTAATGAGGCTCCTAGCGATGAACAAAGGTGCGTGTGGCGTGCGGCGACAAAGTCCTGCGCTCTGTCGGGAAAAGACTGGCAGCCCAGAGGGGTTGTGGAGTCTCCTTCTCTGGAGAAGTCTAAAACCTGCCTGGAGCTGTTCCTGTGTGAGTGGATCTAGGTGATCCTGCTGTGGTAGGGGGCTTGGACTAGATGATCTCTTGAGGTCCCTTCCAATCCCTAACGGTCTATGTGCAACTGGATCAAGGGGATCCTGCTGTGGCAGGGGGATTGGACTAGATGATCTCTTGAGGTCCCTTCCAATCCCTAATGTTTTATGTGCGACTGGATCATGGGGATCCTGCTGTGTCAGGGGTATTGGACTAGATGACCTTTTGAGGTCTCTTCCAGTCTCTAATGTTCTGTGATTCTGAGATCTTGGAGACAAGGGGAAGGGTCCAAGAAAGGGGGGAGAAAGGAAAATGTCAAGTCAATACCTATTCATGTTCTCTAACGATGCTCAGACATGAAGATGCAGCTGCTGGGTGTCTCATCAGCAGCACCACACAGACTGAGGTCCGTTTTGAGAAGGCAAACTCCATCCTAGGCTTCTTCATACTGACCACCTTGCTGTCGTCAGCTTCACCCGACATCCTCATGACTGCACTTCATTCCACTATTTTCACTGGGGTTTTTTTCCTCCCTACAAATGACTTTGTTGGAGATGCAGGAATGTTTGGAAACCAACAGCTATTTTCCTTTGAAAATAAACATCTCTTTGCATTTCTCAGTAGGGATCTTGCTTTGAGCTTGGCTATTGCTTTTCAAACTGTTTCTTGAGAGCACTTCAGGTCCAAGCTGTCCCTGTGCCTGCAGCTGATCCACAGAAAACGGAGCTTTTTAGGAGCTAGACCAAAACCATGGAGCTTCAGACTCCTACTAGAAAGGCTGTTGCAACAGCACATTGTCCCTATAAATCCAGATGTGCCCAGATGTGGTCACCTCTTCGGAGAGCTAAGCAGATGCTGAAGTGTCGCTGTCACAAACAGAATCATTAGGGACTGGAAGGGACCTCAAAAGATCATCCAGTCCAATCCCCTGCCACAGCAGGATCACCCAGACCAAGTCACACAGGAACACGTCCAGGTGGGTTTTAAACATCTCCAGAAAAGGAGACTCCACAAGCCCCCTGGGCTACTTGTGCAGGAATGTTGTAGGTTCCAGAACACATTGGTTAAAAAAGAAGTGGATGAGTCCTTCCCCTGGCATCTTCTGAAAGCTAACAGCAGGCCCTCCTCAGCTCGCTGGCAGCACCTGGTGTGCAGCAGTAAGAAACTCTAACACTTGGATTCATGTCAACTATTCGTTTGAACGCTGTCCACGGGGCTGCCATTCAGCGTGACAAGAAGGCGATAAGAACCCCAAGTCGCGGTGATGCCCGGTCGTTCCAGCCCCAGTTGTGCGCAGTCAGCACGCCGCGCGGGTTTTGTCCTCGCCGTTTTATTTATGGGGGTGAGGAGGGCAAATTCCCAACATTGCAGCCCCCGACTGGCTTTTGTCAAGGGTTTCCAGTGCTCACACGTGGTGAGGCTTGGCTGAGGAACGGGGTGGGGGAAAGCTGTCAAGTACATTCCCTGGGCTCACGTGGGCTTTGTGCAGCGCTGTTGGGCTTCGCCAGCTTCTTGTGGGTGAGGAATGTGAGAGCTTAGGGATGTCTGCAGATCTGCTCTTGTTTGGCCGCTGTGACTTTATCACTGCGTGATCTTGTCTTGCTGTTGGTGCCAGCAGGCACAGTCAGCACTGAACCTTTGCAACCACATCGCTGGAATAGAAGGGACCACATTTGGGCTTCTGTGAGCCTGGGACTAGAGGGAGGCCTCCCATCACTCCCTACCCTGCTTCATGTCACAGAAACACAGAACATGAGGGATTGGAAGGGATCTCAAAAGATCATCCAGTCCAATCCCCCCATCACAGCAGGATCAACTAGACCAAGTCACACTGGAACATGTCCAGGTGGGTTTTAAACATCTCCAGAGAAGGAGAATCCACAAGCCCCCTGAGCAGCCCCTTCCAGGGCTCTGTCACCCTCACTGGGAAGAAGTTCTGCCTCAGATTGATGTGGAACCTCCTATGTTCCAGTTCACACCCACTGCCCCTTGTGCCATCATTAGATGCCAGTGAGCAGAGCCTGGCTCCATCCTCCTGACACTCACCTTTCACATACTTACAGACAATAATAAGGTCACCCCTCAGTCTCCTCTTCTCCCAGCTCAAGAGACCCCGATCCCTCGGCCTTTCCTCATCAGGTAGATGCTCCGCTCCCTTCATCATCTCTGTGCCGGACTCTCTTCAGTAGTTCCATGTCCTTCTTGACCTAAGGGGCACAGAACTGGACACAATGAATATTCCAGCTGTGGTCTCACCAGGGCAGAGTAGAGGGGGAGGAGAACCTCTCTTGATCTGCTAACCACTCCCCTTCTAACCCACCCCAGGATGCCCGTTGGCCTTCTTGGCCACAAGGACTCATTGCTGGCTCGTGATCATCTTGCTGTCCACCAGGACCCCCAGGTCCCTTTCTCCTACACCTTGCACTGTGGGCATTTGAACTTTAACCAGATGGGATTCAAGCCCAGGATCTTCTCCTTGGAAGACTGATGCCATTTCCATGGACACGAGGCACCCAGATATCCCTTCCCATATCCACCCAAGTAGTCTGTGGAACTGACAACTGTGCTGCTTCCCCGTCACCTCCGTAGTCACCACCTGTTTGGAGTTTGCTGCGGCTGGCCGCACAGCAGACTCTCTCTTGCCCAGCTCGCTGATTGTCTGGGACAAGTGGTAGGCAGCTGAGTTTCCACAGGTGTTTGTTGTCCTCCTCTCTTCCCAGGCATTTGGTTTCCACAGTGTTGGGAGTGCAGCACGGAGGATTTCCCCCACAGTGGGAGAAGGAGGGGGCCACCTTTGTGGCAGCAGTTCTGCATCTCCCTGAAAACTCCTGTTCTTCAGAGAACAACTCAACACAAGAAACCTCAAAAGGTGCCTCGAAAGACTCAACATCGAGTGCTAATTTTACTTCTTTATTGAAAGGTGTAGATGGTAGAGAACAGATCAGAAGGATGACTTTTCCTTACAGGTTCAGATACTAGAAGTTGGATCACGGATACACGCTCCTACCACGGGTATAACATACACAGCATCATAGGAGAGAACAAAACAAATGTTGTACCGGGAAGGTCACCGCCAGACCCATGTCACACGACCAGCTTTCTTCTCTGAAGAACCAGATAAAATCCCACCCACGTGACTACCAAACACATCTCGATGGGAAACAATGAAAATGCATCACAGGAAGGGGAAAGAACATTTCAGCACCGAACGTTTTCTTTGGCTGGGGTTCAGAACAAAGCTTCAAGATGTCATTTACTCATCGTCAACATCTTGACTCCTCAGATGGTTTGCTTTATGAATGAACCCCGCCTTTAAGCACCGTTTCAATGATGTAAGAGCACCCTGCGTGAAACAAAGATGGTTACCTCCTCATATTGAGCGGTCACATTCCAGTATCACCATTCCCTCTTTAGGAACAAGCCCATTACCTAACTCCTCAGAGGGGTGAGATCCCAATATCATGATTCCCTCTTTAGGAACAAGCCCATTACCTAACTCCTCAGAGGGGTGAGATCCCAATATCATGATTCCCTCTTTAGGAACAAGCCCATTACCTAACTCCTCAGAGGGGTGAGATCCCAATATCATGATTCCCTCTTTAGGAACAAGCTCATTACCTAACTCCTCAGAGCAGTGAGATTCCACCATCACCATTCCCTCTTAAGGAACAAGTTCATCACCTCAACCATTGCATCTAAGATACTTCCTGACTTAGGATCTGTTGAAGCTGCAGCAAGCTGGAGCTTGATGAAGAGGCCAGTTGAACTCGTGGTCGCTGTGTGTAAAACACACAACCTGGGGGATGTTCCCTCTTCCTCTCTCTGGCCAAAAGAAACACGAGCGTAAGCTAGGTGGGTCGTCAGCACGGGGAATGTGAGAAGAACTTACAACCTGACTGCAAAATATAGAGGGCCTGAGTATTGTTTTCCACTCTGAATTTGGTACTTTGGCAGCAAATGAGGAGGTGACATTGAATTGTGACTCTGAGACTCTCAAGCCCAGAGCTGACAGCCAGAGCACATGAATGTTCTCCTTCACACAGTGGTAGAAACCACTGTAAAGAGGCCAAGTGCTTGAATTCCATGAGGGCATTTCAGCCTAGAAGAGGAAAGACACAGATTTGTCTTGAAAACTTCGCTAACAACTCCCTATCTGAGGTCAAGGTAGGTGATAGGTCAAGGGGGGATGGTTTCAAGGGGCAGGTTGAAATGGGATGTCAGGAAGAGGCTCTTCAGCAGGATGGGGGTGAACACTGGAGCAGGCTGCCCAGGGCCCTTCCCTGGAGGTGGTCCTGCTGCGGCAGAGGGATTGGACTAGATGATCTTTCGAGGTCCCTTCCAATCCCTAATGTTCTGCGAAGACAAACACACATCTTCCCAAGGATGTGTGCGAGGTCAAGCCCAGACTTTTCCAAGTTATTCACTACCCCACAGAGAGAATTTGGGATCACTGAAACCTGCTCAGCATCAGTCTGAAATCACGACTCTCCTCATAAATTGCTCCACTTCATGGCGAGGGGAGGGTGATGTTTGTTTTGGTTTTGAACTGGAACGCATTTTCTTCTCTGATGGACATCAAACCCTCATTAGAGCCTGAAACAACCATAAAAGGAGCTTAGGAAGCAAATCTGGCCTAGAGGTCAATCCTATGCTCAGCTGAAAAGGATCTCACCAACACTGGGCAGAACATGGTGATATTGGAAGTAAAGCTCACCTTCTCCACGAGAAGAGTGTAACTTCAGCACCAGGACATAGAGGTTAGCACCAGAAGGTATCGATCGGTAGCATCATCGCAGAGGTCGAAATGAGGCCAAAAATCAGAAGATAGTATAAAGAGCTGCCCTCACTGATACTCACTCATTTTTGGTCTCACATCTCTCACAGTAAAAAGGTTGTCATCTCAGCCTTGTTTTAGTTTGTGCATCCTGACACAAGTTTCCATTTGGAAGGTCTCCAGGCTTATTTTTTGTCTTCAAAGGCACCTGCTCTGCTTGGAAGGAACAGCAGCCAGGGGTAGTTTGTCTCAGCACAGCCTGAAGCATCTTCCTCAGCATGGATCCAAGCAGAGCTGCTGCCAAAGGCATTGGAAGTCTTCTGCACATTTCAGCTCTTCCCTTGTAGCAGTGCTTCGTGCCAGGTAGCCAAGACTGCCAACAGATTCAAGACTTACTGGCCTTGCTGTTGCCCAGCCCCAGACACTAGATCCAAGCACTTAGTGCAGAAAGGCCTTCTGTGAACTACTCATCTAACAAAGCAGAGGGGCACATTTGCCACGGTTGTGGAGTATCTGATGAGCTACAATTCAATCCAAACCACCCAGCTAACGCCTGGACGCCTGCGGCGGGTTCAGTCTGGAGCTGCTCAGATGAAGTAGCTTATAGCCAGGTCAGGACCTGCCGCTGTCCGTTACAGTAATTAATCCCTAGCACCATGATGGGGTGTTGTGAAAAGACCTGTTTGTTCAGAGCAAAGTCTTCTACAGCCACAGAGAACAACATACTCCTAAAAACTCAGGGTATTCGTAGTGACTAGAGAGGTAACAGCTACAAGAACATACACACCCGTCATAATGATTTCAGCTCAACTACAGAGATACACGTTCAATTACAACAGCTACTCCTGTTTGGAAACTGCACCCTGCAGAGCTCGAGCTGCAGGTTCCAGAGTGCACAGTCAATCACTGTCATGTCTGCTGTATCCTCCACGGCTTTGTTCGAGCTCTCTTCACAGAGTCACAGGACGTTCGGGATTGGAAGGGACCTAGAAAGATCAACGAGTCCGATCCCCCTGCTCTTGTATTTTAACAGAAGACTAAAACCAGAGACATGAGCTGCTTTAACTGCGCTGTCTTTACTTCTACAGATGGTTTCTCATGCAGAACTAAAGTGTATTTGTCCCACGTGTCCTTGTCAGAAGCCAGTGCTCGAGGCTGGTGTCCCACCTAGGGGCTCAGTTGCACTGAATTCTTCCGGTGGGTGATGCAAAGAGGCTGCATTTCTCTTTCAGAATGGACTGGATTTTAGTCAGGCAAAGGGTCTGACTGAGTGAGCACCATCCAAGTCCAAGGGCCTTCCAAAACCACAAAGGAACAACACAAACCCACCTGGATGTGTTCCTGTGCAACTGGATCTAGGTGATCCTGCTGTGGAAGGAGGATTGGACTGGATGGTCTTTTGAGGTCCCTTCCAATCCCTGATGTTCTGTGTTTCTGTGATTGTCCATGGAAAGCCATGGTCACATTTTAAGACACTTTACTGGGCTAATTATTGCCCCGTTGGATGTGGAAGTGGCATTTACCAGATACTTCCGAAGAGCCACAGATCAGTTGCTGGAACCGGATTGTGGATCGATGGAGAGGGGCTGCTGCGTCTCACGCACCGCACAGCCCATTCCCTACCCACCCTGTCTCGCTGGAGGAACAGAGGAACCAACTCAAAGAATTCAAACACTGTTTTCTTTTCATGTCACCAGCCTGATCCTTCATGTTCTGATGACAGACTGTCTCAAGCACCCTCAGGAGGCCTGAATTCATGACCTAAAGACACATACGTACGTAGCAGCAGCTCTGCTGTTCTACTTGCTCTACTCAGCATTGCTTCTCAACGTTCATAAATTTCAGAGATCTAAATCTAGCAGTATGAGCAGACTAAACACATATATTTAAAGTGGAGCACATTCTGCCCTGGAGTACAAAGCCAAGACTCAAGGGCAGGGTGGACAGTGAATGTCCTCCTTTTTATAACCTATTTTTCAAGAAAATGACTTTTATAATGGTCAAGCTTCAAGTGTAGGTCCTCTTTAGAAACCCATAAGGTGTTCAGATTCTGGTAGGAAAGTTAGGAATAAATAGCTTGTATTGCTCCCAACAACTACCTGAAAGGAGGTCATAGAGAGGTGGGGTTTGGTCTCTTCTGCCAAGACACTAGTGATCAGGGAAGAGGAATCATAGACTCATTCTGGCTGGAAAGGACCTCCAGGATTAGCAAGTCCAGCCCTCATCCCAACACCTCCTTAATGCCTAGACCAGGGTCTCAAGTGCTCTAGCTACTTGGCTTTTAAACACCTCCAGGGATGAGGACTTCACACCTCACCCCTGGGCAGCCTGTTCCAGTGCCCAACCACTCTCTCAGGAAAAAAAGTCTTCCTAAGATCTGATCTAAATCTCCCCTGATGCAACTTGAGGTCTTTTCTCCTTGTCCTACCATTAGTAATTTGAGAGAAGAGACCAGCACCAGCCTTGCTACAACCTCCTTTTAGGTAGCTGTAGAGAGCAATAAGGTCTCCTCTCAGCCTCCTCTTCTCCAGACTAAACAACACCAGCTCCCTCAGCTGCTCTTTGCAGGGCATGTTCTCCAGCCCTCTCCCTAGCCTCATTGCCCTTTGCTAGCCCCACTCCAGCACCTCAATATCCTTCTTACACTGTGGCGCCCAAAACTGGACACCGCCTCGAGTTGTGCCAGGGGAGGTTTGGATTGAGCATCAGGAATAATTTCTTCCCCAACAAGGCAGTCAGGGTTTGGAACAGGTTGCCCTAGAGAGGGGATGGAGTTGCCATCCGTGGAGGGGTTCAAATAACGTGTAGACATGGCACTAGGAAACATGGCGGCGTTTGGCTGACAATTGGACTTGATCCTGGAGGTTCTCCTCCAACCTTTATGAATCACCCTAACCCTAACCCTGGTTTTTATTAATTTATACTGATATTTGCAGCAAACAGTGTGATCTCATTTAAAGGGCCAATCATGGCCAATCCCTGCCAATCATGTCAGGAATCGGGAATTTCGGAAATAAACCTGCATGAAGTTATGAAGTCACCTGGTGTCTTAACCAAAAATCCTCTTCTCTAGCTTGAGGTCTGCTCTCTCCTTGAAAGCTTCACCTGGCTGATGTTCAGCTAGGGAGACAGCACATACACTGGCCAACTTACAGATGGACTAGATGATCTCTCGAGGTCCCTTCCACTCCTAATGATTCTATGATCTCTCCAGGTCCCTTCCAATCCCCAATGATTCTATGATCTTTTGAGGTCCCTTCCAATCCCCAATGATTCTATGATCTTTTGAGGTCCCTTCCAATCCCTAATGTTCTGTGAATCTGTGATTATCACTGTGCTCAGGAATATATGAAGGTAGAGTCGGGCTGTGCTGGTTCTATCCAGGTGAGACTTCAGGCATGTGAGTTAACTGCATTGTGGGCAGGGTGGCTCCTCTAATTTCCCTGTCTGCACATGGGCACCTTTGCTGATACTCCTGAAGTGCCATCAAGGAACTAATGTTGTGCATGAGGTAGGTAATATCCTGCAGTTTCTCTTGCACTTCCGTCTTCCCACTGACACTGCAGACGAAAGCAGAGGTGAGAAGGGGAAGGAGCATGAGGACAATCTGCTGCTTTGCCTGCCACTCTCTGTTTGTAAAGGGTTAAACAATGACCCTTGCCTTTTGGGAGCTACCATTTTTAGAAGACAGTCATACTCCATCTGTTAGTCCAGACGAGACTGAGGGGTGACCTCATTAATGCTGATAAATATGTGAAGGGTGGGTGTCAGGAGGATGGAGCCAGGCTTTGCTCAGGGGCATCTAATGATGGGACAAGGGGCAGTTGGTGTGAGCTGGAACACAGGAGGTTCCACATCAATATGAGAAGGAACTTCTTCATGGTGAGGGTGACAGAGCACTGGAAGGGGTTGTGGAGTCTCCTTTTCTGGAGACATTTAAACCTGGACATGTTCCTGTGCAACTTGGTCTAGGTGATCCTGCTGTTTTGGGGGGATTGGACTGGATGATCTTTTGAGGTCCCTTTCAATCCCTCATGTTCTGGGACTCTGTGATTCTAACCTACTCTTCCAGCAGCCACACTCGCTAAGGTAAAAATGCGTTTGCTCTCCTTAAACAACATGTTCATCTCAAAGGGCTGCTGTAAGACTGAAAACTCAAAGGGTTAAAACAACATTATCCTGCACTTTGAAAGCTAATTATCCACAAGCATACAAAAAGAAAACATTGGAGTATTATTACAATATCTCTCTCTATATAACATGTGCAAAATTCAATATACAAGCTTCTCGTTACTCATCCGTGTTTTGTTGGGGTGGGTTTTTTCCTTCCACATTAATGTAAACCTTGAGTTATTTAAACCAGTACAAGTAGTTTGATGTTACTCCTGGGAAGCAAAGATTGTCAGTACAAGAACCTCCATAGCTTGGAGGACAAGCTGAACACGGGACTCCTACTTTATAGGGCGCTTCTCCAATCCAGTTCCCCCTGAAAACAAACATGGAAAAAGGCTGCTTAGTAATTTGATAAAGGAATTTTAAGGAATCATTAGCCAGATCTTGTTTTGAGTAGCTAAAGGTGATGCCTTCAGCGCTGTGCTAAGATATTCCCTGTTGCTGCAGACATTAATATATTTCTGTAGGGTCCTGACAAGCACCGTTCCAGCGGGCCCCAAAAACCAGCCACGTCGCCCCAGGCCAGTGGTCCTTTCCATATCCTTTTTCACTAGATCCCAGCATTTTTGTAAGTTGCAAAATCTTTAACAGTTCTTTTACTCATGCAACAGCTGGAATAATGACATGGTTTTGCATATTCCTTACCACAAGTGGACCTGTGCCACTAAGGGCTTATGGAAAACATGCTCCATCAGCCCTCGATTTGTACACAGAACGAGGGCTTTGCCTCTTATGCAGTCGATGAACCCAGCCATTTGCACTGTCCACTGCTCCAAACCAGACCTCAAATCAAAGCTCAACCAAAGCCACACAGCTCATACTGTACCCACGTGTAAGCTTGGGATGATGCCTAGGAAACGCTGGGAGAAGATGACTTTTTTTTCATTTCAGCCTCACAGAGATGTCTGCACAGCTGCCTCGTGCAGGGCCACCTGGGGGTGACTATGACCTGGACTTTGAAGGACCCTAATATGGGGACAGTCTGAGATCTGTAGGCACTGAGCTCAGGCAGATGGACTTTGTAGGAAACTAGGGTCTTGCATCATCATGGTCCTGGATGTATTCCTGTGTGACTTGGTCTAGGTGGTCCTGCTGTGGCAGGGGGATTGGACTGGATGATCTTTCGAGGTCCCTTCCGTCCCTAATGATTCTAAGAAAAGTCATCCTATGGGCGACAACATGTGTTCACAGCAAATCAAGGACCTGATCTAAGGTGGGATTGTCTAGGTCAACATGAGTATGCTTAACAGACTGAGGAAGTAAGAAATAAAAGGGGAGTCAGGGAAAAGGGGAAGACAAAATGAACTATAACAACATCAGAAAACAAGTGGGGTATTTTGTTCCACTCACATCAGGTTATTTCCTTTTCTTTCTTGTCTATCAAAGTCATGCACTTTCTGTATGTTCAGTGGCATCTAGTGATAGGACAAGGGGCAGTGGGTGTGAGCTGGAACACAGGAGGTTCCACATCAATATCAGAAGGAACTTCTTCCTGGTGAGGGTGACAGAGCACTGGAAGGGGCTGCCCAGGGGGGTTGTGGAGTCTCCTTCTCTGGAGACATTTAATATCCACCTGGACATGTTCCTGTGTGACTGGATCTCAGGGATCCTGCTGTGGCAGGGGGATTGGACTGGAGGCCCCTTCCAATCCCTAATGTTGTATGATTCTGTGATTGAGATGTCAGGCTGGAGTGAAGAAGCGGCCCACAGAAAAAGCACAACTAGAGACCAAGCTGCAGGGAAATGGACTAAGCAGTCGTGTAAGAGGGCCAAAACATGCATGAAGTATAAAAAACCCCAGTATGTTTAAAAAAAGCAACTCACTTTGGGGCATAGTTGCATACCAAGTAAACAGCTCGTCGCCAAACAGATCCCCAGACGTTCATGTTGTGGCATGTGTGGATTGCACAGCCTATACGATTGGAAGTGGCCCAAACCATCTGAGTAAATATTGAGTGTTGGTGAAGTCCAAATTGAAAAAGAAAAAAAAAAAAATACATAGTTACTCGAGATAAAGCTACAAATGCATCACAGAAAAGTCCAGCTTTGGACAGATTTTGAACAGAAGAAAGGAATTGATGCAACCTGTGTGTAATGGGTGCACATGGGTCCATAACATCGCATGGGGCACCTGGGGTTGCAATCCTGAGGATAAGGGAAAGCGTAGTCCTTCACCTCATCGTACCATGGCTTTACCATCTGGAGAATAGATCGATACCTGGGAAGGAAAAGATGACATTTTAGAGGTAGGAATTGTGGAACTTTCTGCTGCAAATCCCAACCAAGGCAAATGTCTTGATGTGTGACTAGGAGCTCAGTATTAAGACACAAACTACACAAACCTCAGTAGATATAAATATGTGACAGGTGGGTGTCAGGAGGATGGAGCCAGGCTCTGCTCAGGGGCATCTAATGATAGGACAAGGGGCAGTGGGTGTGAGCTGGAACAGAGGAGGTTCCAGCTCACACATAAATATGAGAAGGAACTTCTTCTCAATTAGGGTGACAGAGCACTGGAAGGGGCTGCCCAGGGGGGTTGTGGAGTCTCCTTCTCTGGAGACATTTAAAACCCACCTGGATTTGTTCCTGTGCAACTTGTTCTAGGTGACCCTGCTGTGGCAGGGGGATTGGACTGGATGATCTTTTGAGGTCCCTTCTAATCCCTAATGTTCTGTGATTCTGTGATACCAATTATTTCTAGAATGCTGGATCACACACACAATCACTCTGATTGGAAAAGACCCCTGGGATCATCAAGTCCAACCAGCTACCCCACCTTACAAGTTCACCCCTCAACACCTCATCCAAACCATCTTTAAACACAGCCAGGGATGCTGACTCACATCAGTCTGTGATCTGCATCTCAAAGGCTGGCTGAAGGCTGACAAAATCACTCTTTGAAGGGTGTACACCTACCTTCCAGTCCTCACAGACAGGTTCTGGCCCAAGAATCGCAGTAAGTAGGAAGGTCCATGGTCCCAAATGCATGTAGCAGCCCAAGCCTCTGCAGATTTGGCGAGAGTTTCATCCCAAACCTGAGGAAATAAAACACCCTTAGCAGTAGATCCAAACCCCACAAATAGCCATGGCAGCAGCAAGCAAGACAAGAAGCAAGTATCTTCAGCCACCAGTACACTTTGCCAACATGTCAGATCTGTCACTGGGCAGACATCTGCTGCATCCAGAAAACCATGGGGCAGCATGTGCAGAATTTGTCTGAGCACAACTGCTGGGCAGAATTCCCACACCACCAGAGGAAGCCAAGTATTCAGAGCTCTCACTGGTTTTGGAGAAGCCTTTCACTGCACAGGTATTCTCCTACCAGTTTCCCTGCTGTGCTGATGAGATCCATGTGTGGAGAGGAGTGAAATGCTGGACTCAGATATAAAGCAAAGGAGAGGCACATGAGGAAGAACAGTTCTGCCCAGGTATTACAGACCCCACCAACCCCCAACACACCTGAAAAAGGATCTCAAGAGTATCTGTAGGTAGAGAGAGAGTGTGTGTGGCAGCTCTTCACACTTGAGGCTGCAATGTCAAGCTAAAGGATTCCATAAAGGCAAAGACTGTGGGTACTTCCCAGGTACAGGATGAGTTTCACCACTTGGTTCTGCATGGGAACTGACACCGCTCCCTGACTGGAATAAAAAGATAGAAGCTCTGCAAGAAAAGACAGTTTGACCTCTGAAGTTCTTCACTGACAGGAAGAGGATGTGAATTTAAACACTGGCCCCTTCACATGCTTTATCTGCTTGCTTACGCTTGATTTGCATCACAGTATCACAGAATCACAGAACATTAGGGATTGGAAGGGACCTCGAAAGATCATCCAGTCCAATCCCCCTGCCACAGCAGGATCACCTAGATCAAGTTGCACAGGAACACATCCAGGTGGGTTTTAAATGTCTCCAGAGAAGGAGACTCCACAACCCCCCTGGGCAGCCTGTTCCAGGGCTCTGTCACTCTCACTGGGAAGAAGTTCCTTCTCATTATTTATATGGAACCTCCTGTGTTCCAGCTGACACCCACTGCCCCCTGTCCTATCATTAGATGCCACTGAGCAGAGCCTGGCTCCATCCTCCTGACACCCACCCTTCACATATTTATCAGCATTAATGAGGTCACCCCTCATTCTCCTTGTCTTCAAGCTCAAGACACCCAGCTCCCTCAGCCTTTCTTCATAAGGGATCTGTTCTACTCCCTTCATCATCTTTGTGGCTCTGTGCTGAACTCTTTCCAGTAGTTCTGCATCCTTCAACCCTGCTGTTTCCTCCACAGCAAACAGGCTTGTCTCAGTCATAATGGAGACACCAACGATAACGGAGATGCCAACAACAGAGCCTACTGGAGGTTCAGAGCAGAACACTGCACCATCATGCTCCAAGTAAGCACAAATCTAGGATATCTTAGTGCTTGGGTGATACCCAAATAGGCTGCATGTCCTGAAATTAGCTGAACATTTCGAATTCCCTCCGTGGAGTGTTTTGGTGCTGCAGAGTTTTAGTGACCTGCGGGTAGACAAGCAGGAACAGAATGTGGTAAAACTGCCCACTCAGCCCACTGCAGCTTCAACAACACAAACCCAAACTCGTATGAAATCTTGAGTGACTGTGAAATGAAGACTATTCTCTCTAAGGTATGAAGCAGGAGACCAAGTCATAAAGGAACTCATCAAAGCACAAACTGGCCCGTATCACAAGTAACTTCTGCACTACAAGCCAATAATTACTTCTAATGCTGAACTCATGGCTGGAAAGTCACAAACCTGCAGAGGGAAAAGACTAACCACAGATCAGGGACTAGGACAGTAATTCTTCCCCTCTCTCCGTTAGTTTAGGAAATTTCTCTAAGAGAATGGGATAAAATTTAGTGCATTTGATTAAATAGCTCTATCATAGAAACAAGCTGAAGTGTGACAATGACCACTACCAACCTGGAGCACGTGTGATCCTCCATTCAGGCAAAGACATGGTGGATGGTGCCTAGAGCAGAGCAGATTTGCCTTACACCCATCAGCTGCCTGGTGTGCATCCATGAGGGGCAGCTCAGCCAGGACCACGAAACCCCATAAACAACCTCCTTTGCTGGGATTAATCATGTTTTTGGCAAGAGTGCTCCCTGCCAAGAGGCCGAACATGAGGCTTGCGTGCTCGCTCCTAAGTGAGCTGGCTGCAGTCCCACAATAATCTAGAAGTGCACTGCCCTCGCACAAAGAGCACCGAGCTCCTGATTTCCAAGCAGCATGTTCTCATGGACTAAACTGCCTTGCAAAGCTTCATGGTAGGTGTTGGAAGACTGGACTAGGTTTTCCCTGCTAATGCTCCTTTGAAACGAGACACGGTCCTCACCTTGGACAGTGACAGCACTGCTAGTCCACTTCTACTTCTCCTCATCTCCATTTTTTGGCTCTCAGGAAGCATCTGCAGCATTTTATTGATAAAGTTTGTTTCAAACTCAGCTAGACATCTCCCTTACAAAGAGAGGCTGAGGGAGCTGGGTCTCTTGAGCTTGGAGGAGACTGAGGGGTGACCTCATTCATATTTACAAATATATGAAGGGTGGGTGTCAGGAGGATGGAGCCAGGCTCTTCTCAATGTCATCTAGCGATAGGACGAGGGGCAATGGGTGTGAGCTGGAACACAGGAGGTTCCACATCAATATGAGAAAGAAATTTCTTCCCAGTGAGGGTGACAGAGCCCTGGAAGGGGCTGCCCATGTAGGTTGTGGAGTCTCCTTTTCTGGAGATGTTTAAAACCCACCTGGACATGTTCCTGTGAGACTTGTTCTAGGTGATCCTGCTGTGGCAGGTGGATGATCTTTCGAGGTCCCTTCCAACCCCTAATGATTCTAAGATTCTATGAAAAAGCCATGAGTTTGGCAAGCAAGCATCATGGTGATATACAGTGCTTTCTGCTCTCCATCACCTGCTCACTCTTGACCACTCTCTGGCCACATGAAACTTCTGACAAACAGCAAAAAAAGAGAAGAATGAAAATAACAAAGAAGGAGGAGGGGAGCACATGAAGCGTTTTTTCATTTTCATCGAATCTCCCAGGTTGGAAGGGACCTCCAAAGGCCAGCCAGTCCAGCACATCCTCAACTAGATCAGGTTGTCCAGTCTCACCTTGAATATCTTCAGGGATGGCGCCTCAACGACCTCCCTGGGCAACCTGTTCCAGGGTTCAACTTCCCTCCTGCTAAAGAACTTCTTCCTAACATCTCATTTCAATCTGCCTTTCTCCAATGGTCTTCACTCTCAGGCTGGTAAAAAGTCTTAGTACAGAGTCCCTGATCATCCAGTCCAATCCCCCTGCCACAGCAGGACCACCCACACCAAGCTGCACAGGAACATACCCAGGTGGGTTTTGTATGTCAGTTCAGTTCCCTGGTTTGGGTAAGAGAACTGAGCAAAGACGTTTAGACTGTTGGACCCATGCCTCTTCATCATTGTGCACAGACAAACAGCACACAGAGAAACAGAAAATATCCTAATAAATACATAGAAAATATCCTACAAGGAGAAACTGAAGCAACTTGAAAGCCAGGGGGGTAATTTCTGCATGAGAACAAATCTAAAAGCTCAAGGTAACCAGCAAATACAAAACCAGCATGATAAACAAAACCATCAACTCTGAAATTACGGCAAATCCCATGTTTCTATTAAATGTATTAAAGCACTTGCCTGGCAAGAACAGGAAACTGCAGACTGGGAAAAGGAGACAGATTTGCACACTCAGGATCTTAGGATGTGATTCATCCTCCAGTGATAACTGTGCAAACTCCCAGTGCCAAGTTATGCTCGTTCTCTCCCTTGGGGCTAGTAAGTCTTCTCTTGCTAAGGCATGAGTAGTTGGGGAAGTAGTCACCTTCCTTACACTCACTACAAAGATCCCACCCCCCCTAGGACTCTCCAGATCACTGATTTGGTCCCTCCCCACTCCTCAAGCATGTCTAACTGAGCTGTGATAGAGTGAGTGCCTCATTGCACTGGCAACCTGAAGTGAACATCATTTGGCCAATTTCTCTTCCTTCCTTCAGCCAAAGATCACATTTCTAGAAAGCTGTCCGACTGTGCTCTTTGCACTCCTCCCTGCCAAAGATGAAGATCTGAGATGTTCTCTGCACTCACACAGCACACGCTGCTTAAGAGTCAAGACTAAAACCTTCACATTCAAAAAGCCANATGACACTGAGAAGAGCCTGGCTCCATCCTCCTGTACACGCAGATAAAATGTTTATTTCAGCTTTCTCACACGTAGACAAAAAGGATCAATACAAGCAGTAAAATGCCTCCCAAGAAAACCAAGAGTTGAATGAGCAGTAGCTGCAGAGCTGAAAAAGTGCATTGAGAACTAGCCTTTCAGTTGCCTCCATGAGAGATGCTACACTGAGAAAGGACGACTGGTACTGCCACCTGGAATTGCACTCCGGGTGTGCAACTGTGAGTTGTTAAAATTCAGACTTTGGAATAAGAGGAAGTTAAGTCCCTTTATCCAGGGAAACACAGAGATTGGGGGCCTGGAGAATCAGGCTTATGAGGAAAGACTGAAAGAGCTGGGGCTCTTTAGTTTGAAGAAGACTGAGAGGAGACCTCATCACGTTCTACAACTACCTGAAAGGACGTTGTGGAGAGGTTGGTGCTGGTCTCTTCTCACACAAGCAATTAGTGATAGAACAAGAGGGACTGGGTTCAAGTCACAACAGGGGAGGTTTAGACTTGCCATCAGGAAGAATTCTTTCCCAGAAAGGGTGGTCAAGCACTGAAATGGGAGGTGGTTGAGTTGCCATCCCTGGATGTGTTTCAAGATCATTTGGATGAAGGTTTGAGGGATGTGGTTTAGGGGTGAACTTGTAAGGTAGGGTAGATGGTTGGACTCGATGATCCCAGGGATCTTTTCCAACCAGAGTGATTCTGTGGTAGTCTGGTTCTTCCTTATGCAATGTGTGGAGAAAGAAGTCTTATGCATATGGAGATCACTTCCCATGAGAAAGCCAAAACATTCTTGATTTATTTTTTTTACTGATTTCCTGATTTTCAGAGAAAAAGTGAGACTGCAGACAAATCAGATTACCTTCCCTAAAGTTCAGAACAAAGATTTCCAGTGACAAAGGAAAACAGGATCCTTAGTTTTGTTATTATTATTATTATTATTATTATCTTTGTGCATGCCTTCTTGTATGAAAGAAAAACAGAACTGCTGAAACAAAATGGCAATGAATTCTCCTCTGCAAGTGCTGCGAGACGGTTATTAATGGCAGTAAGTAGCAAAAATGTGTGATCTAAATACAAAGGGAACAGAACACACTGTATAATGCTTTTCTCACTCCATGTGCCTGCCAACTGGGTGTTTATGGAAGTATAAGAGCCCTTCTCTTACGAGGACATGCTGAGAGAGCTGGGGTTCTTCAGCCTGAAGAGGAGAAGACTTGGGGGACATAAAACAGACCTTTCAATCCCTGAAAGGGTCCTGTCAAAAGTCTGGGGAAGACTTCATAAGAGCAGGGAATGACAGGGTGAGGGGTGATGATTTGAAGGTGGAAAAGGGTAGATTTAGGCTAGATGTGAGGAAAAGGTTCTTGAATCTGATGGTGGTGGATCCTGGAACAGGCTGCCTAGAGAGGTGGTGGCAGCCTCATCCCTGGAGCCATTGAAGGTCAGGCTGGACGAGGCTCTGGCAACCTGTTCTAGTTGGAGATCATAGGATCATAGGATGTGATGTCCCTGCTTGTTGTAGGGAGGTTGGACTGGATGCCCTTTGGAGGTCTCTTCAACCCAATACATTCTATGATCCTGTGATTTAACTTTCCAGTCCTCCTTGTCACAAAGAAAGTATGAGAAAGATGTGTGAAGTAGGAGTGCTCCTTCCCCCAGACTGCCAGCACACAGACCACTAGACAGAAGACACAGGCTAACTGTGAAATCCATAAACATGTGCTGTCATAACCCTCCAGGCTCACTTTTATTGCCAGTGGCAAGGAAGCTCCCCTAGCTACAAGAACACAGCATTGCTCTGGAGATTAATTCAATTAGTTAATTCAGTTAATATCAGGAGCAGCTCTTGGTATTTTATTGCTTCCTCCTGGTGAGGGTGATTGATAGAGATCTACAATGGTCTGCCTGGTGGGGCTGTGGAGTCTCCTTCTCTGGAGACATTTAAAACCCACCTGGACATGTTCCTGTGCAACTGGATCTAGGGGATCCTGTTGTGGCAGGGGGATTGGACTGGATGATCTTTCGAGGTCCCTTCCAATCCCTAATGTTCTGTGATTTCTTTTCATGCTTGGCACCAGGCTGTTAAGCAATAAGAACCAAAGAAAACTGGTAGGCTGTCTGATTTAATAACAATAAGCTTCCTAGATATGCTATTATTTGTTTAGCTTTTGGAGACGTTGAATATCAGAGCTCCACATCTCAGAATATTCAGTGCTTTGCTAACCTACTGCAGGGCATATTTTAGCTGGAAGGAGCTTATCTGACAAGTGGGAACAAAGAGGAACAAACTTGATCCAGCTCCATGTCACCCTGACAATTGGTCATAAGTCTGGAGGGGAAAGTGTCTGACCTCTATGATTTTAAAAACGATCAGAGCAAATTGCTTTTTCTCAAATCCACACAATATAAATGAAAAATGGATTTATTTCATCACAGAACCATAGAACTTTAGGGATTGGAAGGGACCTCAAAAGAACGTCCAGTCCAAACACGGCCCTCTGTTTCACAGTTTTTCTTCCACATGAAAAAAAAATCCAAGTTCTTTCCTCTTTTTTGGTGTTAATAACCACTTGAAGTTTATTAGAACAAAGGATGTTCTTAATTTCTTTAAAAGTTGCCAGAGAAAATACTTACTATGTTCTAAGCAGCTCTAATTGGAAGATACGACAGCATGACACAAAAGAAAACACAAAGCAGCTTCTTCCTGCAGGATAAAGAACAGGACCAGGACTTCTTTATCCTCAGAAGAAGAAAGCTCAGTTTGAGGTCCTGCCTCTTGAAAGACGTGTACAGGGAGAGATGCAAAATCAGTTTGTTCTCAGCTGAGTTAAAACAAACCTCAGACACCACCCCAGGCACCTGCAGATGCATTTCTGTGTGGAGGTTCCTGCCCTGAAGACAGCATTAAGAAAGCAAACGCAGTTATCCAGGGGTTTCTGTTTGTCCTGGCTTCAGGACACACATTTCCAAAGCCATGGGTAGACAACTCTTTTCAGATCTTCTTTTCAGGTAGAGAAAGAAGATGAAAACGTTGATAGGTTTCTATCATCCCCATTCATGTATGAAATGAAGCACTGTGTACTTTGGAGCAGGGTTTTGTGAACAGTGCCCTGTCTCTCTTTTCAGCCAACAAGTTCAAGAGGTGCTACATTTAATAACACAAGAATGTCTAATTCTGAGGGCTCTGGGCAGACTGCTTTCTGTCTAAGACTTTATTATGATGGTTTTTGTTTGCTGAAACCCCTAGAAGGCTTTCTGCTAATACTACAAGTAAATAAGCTAAATATTCTCTTCTGAAACACTGTAGAGATGGATGTTTTAAAATCCTTATGCATAAAACATTGGGAAAGGGCTCTGCTGCTGAAGGGAGTCATTCTTTATTACAATAGTTAACAACATTTTTGAGGGACTTCTTCAGATGTTTCAGAAAGTGCTTTCCAGGAAAGGTCCCTTCTGTTCAATTGCTCCTCAGGTCTTCTGTGATCCACTCTGAACATAGAGCCATGAAGATGACAAAGGGAGTGGAACATCTCTCTGATGAGGAAAGGCTGAGGGAGCTGGGTCTCTTCAGCTTGGAGAAAAGGAGACCGAGGGGTGACCTAATTCATGTTGATCAATATGTGAAGGGTGGGTGTCAGGATGATGGAGCCAGGCTCTGCTCAGGGGCATCTAGTGATAGGACAAGGGGCAATGGGTGTGAGCTGGAACACAGGAGGTTCTATATGAATGTGAGAAGGAACTTCTTCCCAGTGAGAGTGACAGAGCCCTGGAAGGGGCTGCCCAGGGAGGTTGTGGAGTCTCCTTCACTGGAGACATTTAAAACCCACCTGGACATGTTCCTGTGTGACTTGGTCTATGTAGTCCTTCTGTGGCAGGGAGATTGGACTGGATGATCTCTCGAGGTCCCTTCCGATCCCTAATGTTCTGTGATTCTGCTGTAACTGATGGATTTTGTACTCCATTTGTCTAGCATCTACTTGGATTTGATGGTAGACGAACCCCAGCTTAGTTTCTGAGACTGAATTTGGGTTCCTAAGCTCTTGTAGGTGAAAATCTGCCAGAAAAACAAGCAGCATCTCCATCTCACTCATAGTCAATGAGCAGGAGCATCCTGCAGCAGGAAATAGATAAGTGGGTAAAGTCACTTGTGAGGCAAAAAAGAGTAACTCCACTGTGTCAAAGGTAGCAGAGAGTTTAGAATCACAGAATCACAGAATCATTAGGGATTGGAAGGGACCTCGAAAAATCTAGTGCAATCCCCCTGCCACAGCAGGATCACCTAGACCCAGTCACACAGGAACATGTCCAGGCAGGTTTTAAAAGTCTCCAGACAAGGAGACTCCACCACCTCCCTGGGCAGCCCTGTATGTAACATGACTGCTTCCCTTCAAAGCCATCATGCAGAGAGACACCCCTAACTATCCATACCACCACATCAGTTCTTTCTGTTTTCTTCTGATTTTCCAGTACAGAACAAGCTAAAAGTTATGTTAAACTGGGATAAGTGGACTATACTGGCAAAGCTCCAATAGCTGTGATCAATGGCTCCACGTCCCAGTGGAGATCAGTTATGAGAGGTGTTCCTCAGGGTTCTGTTTGGGGTCCAGTGCTGTTTATCATCTCTGTCAGTGCCACGGACACTGTAAGTGAGTGCCCCCTCAGCAAGTCTGCTGGTGACACCAAGCTGTGTGGGGTGGTGGACAGGCTGGGGGGAAGGGAGACCACCCAGAGGGACCTGGGCAGCCTGGAGAACTGGGCCTGTGCATGAGGTTCAACAGGTCCAGCTGCAGGGTCCTGCATTTGGGTTGGGTCAATCCCAAGCACAGATCCTTGCTGGGTGATGAATAGATTGAGAGTTAGGAGAACGACTTTGGGGTGTTGGTTGAGACAAGAGGCTCAACATGAGCCAGCAGTGTGTGAAGGCAGCCCAGGTGTCCTTGGCTGGATCACAAGTGTCACCAACAGGTGTCAGCAGGCTCTGGGAGAACCTTACAGCAGCACCTAAAGGGGCTACAGGAAAAGCTGGAGAGGGACTTTCTAGAAGAGACTCTAGTGATAGGACAAGGGGGATGGTTTCCAGCTAACATAGGGGAGATTTAGGTGGGATCTTAGGAAGAAATTCCTCACTATGAGGGTGGTGAGGCACTGGAACAGGTTGCCCAGGAAAATTATGGATTCTGTCTCTGGTTTGAGGCCAGTTTGGATTGGGGTCTGAGATGGGTTGGAACTAGATGCTCTAAATGATCTCCGAGGTCTCTACCAACCTTAAGAAAAAAAAGATGGAACAAGGCTATTCAATGGAAAAAGTAGGCTGCTGAAACTTCTACGTTCTCTGCTGCACTATGGCACTTGTGTAGATAAAATGATGGGCCTAATCTGCTTTGGTGTAGATAAAATGATGGGCCTAATCTGCTTTGACATGTAATTGTGCTGTTCACTGATTTAAGAGAAGAGCTGCAAATGCAGTGCAACTGAAATTTGCTCCAATATCCAGAAGTACTGTCAGACATGAGTGTGGAAAATGAGGAAAGACTGCACACACGCATCTTCATGCCAAGAAAGCTGTCACCAAGTATGTAAAGGGTAATACTTGAAATGAAAAGTGAGATCAATGCAGCAGGACAGTTAAAAAGTACATAGAATGATTAATTACCTGAGTTTTAGAGTGAACTATGTAGGTTAGGCATTTGCAAATCATTTCCTAATGTAAAATATTTGCCAAAAGATGTGACTGAGACAGCATCACTGTATGTGCTCAAGAGTAGACAAGATGAAAACCATATGTATCTGATGCAGAAGAAGGCCTGCAGCAGGGCAGGGATAAACTCTATGAATTAAGAGATCCTATCCAACTCAACAGGCATAAATCTTGAACGAACAAGCCTTGCAGTCCTTACTCACAGACACAGATGGTTTCAGTGGGACCATGTAGATGAGCCAGGGCAAACAGCTCCAGAAGAAAATGTCCTCTAAGATTTAGAACGGTCTGCACGAAACCACAGTGACAATCCAACAGTAACTAGTTGAGAAGCTTATTTATCAGAAGTACTTCTGAACTGAAGAGAAATCCAAATAAACCCACTTGCCATGTCCCTCTGAAAGGTTTTAGGTATTAAATAGGACTTTGGTAATGTGGAAGTAGAGGGTTTTTTCAGTTTGTCTTATCCATCATCTGTGGCTTATTCACAGAGCAATTCTAAGGTCACCTTGACAGCAAGATATTTTTATCAAGAGTCTCAAATTTAGGAGGAAAGTAATAATGTGGTTACAGCACAGTAAGTGGTGCATTTTCTTGCTTCTCTAACCTGATTTTGTAAGCTGTCTGCAGATGTTTCAGGACAGGAAGCAAAGACTCCAAATTGATCACCTCAGCAAAGATGGACACTGCTAGACCACAGAGAGAGCACAGATTTTCCTCATGTACTCACTCACAGGATTACAGGAGCTGCTTCTGGAACACAATTACTTTAGAGAACAGGAGTCACAAGAACCAACCTGTACAACTAAAACTTGAGTTCTTACCAGTGGAGAAGAAAGAGCAAATGGATCTCTACAGAAATGAGAATGTGATTAATGAGAAGAACAGAGTTCCTAACAGAATTAGGGAAAAAAGAGCAAAACACAATTCGATATGAATGTGCTTCCAACTGCTTAGTCCCTCTCTATTACAACATCCTTACAAGAGATTTCCACAATCTTTTGCTTCTGTAAGTAATTCCAGCCCTCCAGCACAAGACATCCTCTTAGCCACTGTTAGGGGAAATGGGAAAAGCCACTTGCATCATTGTCACTTCACTTCTCCATAGTGCTCAGGAGGGGAATGCACTTTCTGGCCAGCAAGGCTAGAGAAGTTATTATCCCCCAGGACTTGGCAGTAGTGAGGCCCCATCCCAGGTACTGGGCTCAGTTTTGGGCACCTCAATACAAGAAGGACATTGAGGGGCAGGTGAGGGTCAAGAGAAGGGCAGCAAGGCTGGTGAAGGGCCTGGAGGACAGGTCTGATGAAGAGCACTGAAGGAACTGAGATCGTTCAGTCTGCAGAAATGGAGGCTGAGGGGAGACCTTTTTGCCCCTTACAGTTGTGGAGAGGTGAGGGTCAGTCTCTTCTCCCAAGTCACTAGTGATAGGACGAGAAGAAATGACCTCAAGTCATGCCAGGGGAGGTTTAGATTGGACATCAGGAAAAGAATACGTAACTGACAGAGTGTTCAAGTACTGGAACAGCCTGCCCAGGGAGGTGGCGGAGCCACCATCCCTGGAGGGGTTCAAACAACTAGTAGATCTGGTCCTAGGGAACAGGGTTTAGTGGGCATGGTGGGACTGGATTGACAGTTGTACTGGATGATCTTGGAGGTCTCTTCAACCTTAGTATGATTCTCTGTAACACTCTTTCAGCACAGTGTTGCCTGCTAGCAGTGACAATGCGTTTGCTATCTCATTTATGAAAACAAGTATTGAGTGACTCAACATGTCAACTGTGTGGAGAAGCTGACACTCCAGAAGGGAGGGAGAGCCACCCTTCAGGAAGATTTGGACGGACTGGAGGAGTGGGCTAGCAGGAACCTTATGAAGTTCAGTGGGGACAAGTGTAAAGTCTTGCACCTGGGAACACACAATCCACAAATGCAGCTCAAACTGGGACCCACTTGGCTGGAGAAGAGCGCTGTGGAAAGAGATCCGGCGTTCCTGGTGGACAGCAGGCTCCACATGAGTTAATAGCGTGCTGCAGCAAAGAAAGTCAGCAGGACGCTGGGCTGCATTAACAAGGGCATCACCAGCAGAGATAAAATGTCATTACCCCACATACTCAGCACTGGTCAGATCACATCTTGAGTGCTGGGTTCAGATTTGGTCCTCGCTAGCAAAAAAAGCTGTGAACAGGCTGCAGAAGGTCCCTATAAGACCGAACAGATGCTGTGTCACACACCAACATTATGCAGAGGTCAAAGAATGGACTAAGCAAGTTCAGATCAGCATTCCTGATGCAGGGGTCCCTAACCACCATGCCATCTTCAAGACCTTCCTACCAAAGCCCTTCTGTAGCCACAAAGGTAAAAGGCTCATGATGACAAACTTGTTGAAGTTGACAAGTAGATGACCCCATGGCCACAAACCAGACAGCAGAGCAAGATATGTGTGAAGATAGGCGTGATGATGCTCTCAGGAAGGTTTTGCTTTGTAAAGGTACATGGGACACACACAGTGACTAAATTCTGAAAGAGATTTGGTGGCAAATAGATTGACTATCATTTGGGAATCCAAGTTCAAGCTGTACTCTGGATCATCACCTATGTAGCTTGAGGTGCTGAGCTCTGCAGCGTGAAGTCACAGAGGACTGATCCTGTGGTCCCTTCTAACCCTGACTGACTGTATGACTTGGTCTAGGTGGTCCTGCTGTGGTAGGGGGATTGGACTAGATGATCTTTCGAGGTCCCTTCCAATCCCTAATGATTCTATGACTTTTGCGCTGGAAAACCCAAAGAAAACCTTAGACCTGGCCCAGGAGGCTACTGATGGGACTGATGCTGACAGGGACAGCAGTACATCTACGACTGGTTGGTGCTGGCACAATCAATTGTAAGAAAGGTGAGGACAATAATTACATGCAGAACGTGAAGAGCATTGCTTCCGTCCTGACCAAAGCTGCCACGGTATTACTGCAGAGAAAAGCTGCAACAGAACACCCAGCACTGTGATTTTACCCAAACAAAAGTCTTAGCAGATTGTACACAGGTGTGACAGAAGAGGAAGCTTTGCTTGCCTTTCTCAAGAGGTTTTTACTGAACAAGCTAAGAACACTGCGCTTACAGAACTCCTGGGAATATGACACAGGGCGGGCAAACCGCAGGAGCACAGTTCTAAAGTACACGAGCCAAGGAAGGGCATGGTAGGCTGCTGTTCCCTCAGACATTACAACAAAGTTTATTTATGCAGAATCAAAGGAAACACCAGTGGAGAGAGCACAGCAATGAAAATGACGACTGAGCTTGACTTCTGACCTCTCTGTTTTCAATGTCTTTGACTGTTCCGCTTAACTACACTTCAAACCCAGCCCATGGTATGGCAACAGGCCTTCACCCTGCAGTGCTTCGAGTTCACTCAGCATTTGGAGGTGCTGCTGGGATGTGCTAAGCAGATTATAAGATCCAACACAGACTTAGGTGACGGAAAGATGTCCAAATTGTTAGTCATTAGCTGCTACAAAGGAGGAGTACTAATACCCAATTCCTACATCGAGCTGATGGTGTCCTGTCTCCCAGTTTCCCAAAGCTCTTAACTGTCTGTTGTCATATGAGAAACTCTGTGACTTTAAGCTGATGTCATGGTGCTGACATAACCTGCCTGTATATTCAAAACACCTTCACAGAAGGCAAACAGCTCTTTGCTTGGCCAACCCACGTGTAAGACGAGACCTCCACAACACACACGCATTCAAAGCTGGGACACAAAACAGCAAACATGCTGCTTTAGCTAGTTGTGCCAAGTATGAAATCACAGTGACTTAATAATTTCTATCATACCTGCAGGAACAGATAATTCACATAATGAGTGCTTGAGGACAAGTGAGGAGGTTCCTGCCACAACATTTGCCATAACCTTTGGCGCACACTGAAATCCTACGTACCAGTAACACGCTGAAAAGCAGTATCCTACTGGGGAGGAAAATAAACATAGTAGGTGTATACAAACAACACAAAGTAAAGAAGACACAAGCAGTGCATCAGATGAATTAGTGTGTGAACACAGTTTATCATATCGTTTCCAAAAGGTATGGAACTGGGAATGATCATTGGCTCCCTTTCTGCACAGTCAGTGTTCTCCATGGCCCTGTTAATGAGTAGCACTTCAACCACCACACACTGAGGCAAACAAGCAGTTAACTTACAACTTCACACACCTGAGTCCCAGAAGCTTCACTGGGACTACCCACAGAAATGAAAATTCAGCAGGGCAAGTTAAAGGGTCAGAGATCAGCAGAGTTCAGCACTCAGCTTTTGCTTGCTTAAGGTACTGCAACTTCAAAAAATGTAGAGAAATGATGTTTTAGTAAGCATTAACAGTTAACAATTGATCTACTGAACTAAAGCACAGATTTTATCTTTTTTAAAAAAATGAAACCAGTGGTTTACAGTCTGCTTTACTGTGAAATAAATGGGGTCCACTTACCATATATTCCATGTTGGAAGCAGGTGGGAAAACTTTGCCTCTGACTTGGTTATGATAATCAAGAATAGCAACCATGTCATTCTGTGAAATGTAGCGCTTCTGCCTGGCTTTGGGAATTTTTGCAGAGTCCAGATGAGCAGCCAAAGCCGACTCAAAGTCAGTGAAATTCTTGTCTGACAGGGGAAGGGCAGTTGAGTTGGGTAACAAAAATGCACTAGCTTCACAAAGAATGGAAAATAAGAAAGCACTAATGATTGCAGCCACTGCTGTCATTTTGAGGCCAAAGAAGAAAGGCTTCTGCTAGTCTGCTCTGTGTCAGGACCTGTGGAAGAGAAGATGTCAAAGATGTGACTCTGTGCATCTGTACAGCAAGACAAAGTCAACTGCAAAAAAAAACCCAAAAAACTCACTGTGATCACAGAAAATATTCTGTCAGCTCAATCACAAAAACAATCCAGTCAGAACACGTGTTGCTGAGCAATTTGCAATAACCACATGAAGTGGCAACATGCTCTTGCTACAAACACAGCAAAATATCCTTATACCATTAATTACATGATCTGAGCCAGTAGTAGTCCTGATACAGTGACAGTGCAGCCCACAAACCACACAATAAATCTTAAATGGGGAGACTGCAAGAAACCTCAACATTTTTTCCACTCGAGATTACAGACAGCTCCTGGGCTACGCCTGTCCCAAATGCAGGGACAGTTCTGACACTGGCAGAGACACTCATAGGCAAATAAAGCAGAAAAGCAGAACATCTTACAAGACATCATTCCAATCTTAACTTCAGTAGAATGTGATGAGCATTGACAAAACTGCATGCAAAGCAAACTTACTGAGCTGGATAGCTTACCTCGGGGTAATAACCAAGACCAAAAGACGAGAACAGTCTATTGTTCTCCCAGCACATACACTCTCCTATATGATATGGACTTTTGTGAAGGAGTGTCTCTTATTACAACCCCCAAAGAGCAGAACTCTGCTGGTTTTGAAGCTTTCTGGCCACAGGAGCTGCTCACAGCTTTTATATGTTACAGCCTGACGGAGCCAGGAGAGGCACTTTCTCTAATGGTCCCAGCTCAGCCAAATCGGGAGGGGAGGAGCGGAGCGGAGCTCTCGGCGGCGATTGGGTCGCATCCCCGGCGCGGAGGTGGCTCGGGCATTCGCGCTCGCCCCAGGTTTTACAGTACAAAGCAGCAGCACTCAGAGCTGAGTCTCTCTTTGTCTCTGCCGGTACCTCCTGCCTTTCTCGGGTGGTTCCTCATGTCACCGGTATCTCGCAGGCTCGACAGGCGCTTCCACACGCAGCCCCTCGGGCACAGCCCACAGCGCAGGGACTCTGCAAACGCCGCTACCCCGCTCACAGGAAGCGGAACCGGTCCGGTGCCGGCCCCTGGCCCCGGCAGCACCGGCTGGGCACGGCAGCGGGGCCCGGGTGTCCCGTACTGGGGGCAACACACGGCGAGGGGGGTCTGTCACACGGGGGGGGTTCCGTCCACGCAGGAGGGGTCTGTCACACGGAGAGAGGCTGTCTCATGGAGGGGGGATCTGTCACACGGAGAGGGTCTGTCTCATGGAGGGGGGATCTGTCACACGGGGGGGGGTCTGTCTCATGGAGAGGGGATCTGTCACACAGAGGGGGTCTGGCACACGGAAGGGGGTTGCCTCTCACTCGGGAGGACAGCGGGAGGCTCCGCCATCCGTGGCCGACAGGGCGGAGGCCGCGATGCTGCTGCCCTTCACAACCCCGCCGCCGCCACGCTCCCCTCGGCCTCCTCCTCAGGGCGGGCGGCGGGTCGTGACTGGCCGGGACCAGGTACCTGAACGCCTCCCTGAGAAACTACGGGAGCACTAGGACCAAAAGTTCTCGCCTGGGAGACATCTGTTTCCCATTAACCAGCGTGTAGCTGGAATGACTTAAGCGCGGAACGGCCCAGCCACACACGGGGGAGCTCAGGGCCTAACACAGGCCGCGACGAGGGGCCAGCGGCCGGCGGCTGGGAACAGCGAATGGCAGCGCCAGTGCCGGCCTGAGCCCCTGCCAGGGCCGGGCAACCTGGGGCAACCTGTGAAATGATACCCACAGCAATATAATTACAGTATTTCCTGCCACCATGAAACAGGAGAAATAAAGCGATTTTGCTACTGCACCAAAGCCTCGTCAAGTGCTTTAAGGTTTCCGCATCTCTTCTTGTGAGAGAAGCAAGATGGGAATTCGGTGTGAAGGAAGCAAGTCCGGTAGTTGAAGCACCGGGCTGCGAGCCAACACTCATACTCTGCTTTTGGCTCTGCTCCTCACTCACTGTGTGGCCTAACCCAGCCATTCAGGGGCTCTGGGCAACCTGATCTGGTTGAGGATGTCCCTGCTCACTGCAGGGGTGTTGGACTAGATGACCTTTGGAGGTCCCTTCCAGCCCAACACATTCTATGATTTAATCTCCGTATGCAACCTCTACAACAGTGTAATAGTCTTCTACAGACACTAAGACTCAAATAACTACTGTTTGATAATTTACTTTAAGGTACCATGAGCCAGCAACGTGCTTTTGTGGCCAAGAGGGCCAACAGCATCCTGGGGTGGATCAGAATGGGGGTGGTTAGCAGATCGAGAGGGGTTCTTCTCCCCGTCTACTCTGCCCTAGCGAGACCACATCTGGAGTGTTGTGCCCAGTTCTGGGCCCCTCAATTCCAGAAGGACCTGGAGCTGCTGGAGGGAGTCCAGTGTAGAGCAATGAGGATGATAAAGGAAGTGGAACACCTCCCTTCTGAGGAAAGGCTGAGGGAGCTGGGTCTCCTTAGCTTGGAGGAAACGGAGGGATGATCTCATTAATGTCTATAAATATGTGAAGGGTGGGTGTCAGGAGAATGGAGCCAGGCTCTGCTCAGTGTCATCTAGTGATAGGACAAGGGGCACTGGGTGTGAGCTGGAACATAGAAGTTTTTATATAAATATCAGAAGGAACTTCTTCCCAGTGAGAGTGACAGAGCACTGGAAGGGGCTGCCCAGGGAGGTTGTGGAGTCTCCTTCTCTGGAGATGTTTAAAATCCACGTGGACATGTTCCTGTGCACCTTGGTCTAGGTGATCCTGCTGTGTTGGGGAGATCAGACTGGATGATCTTTCGAGGTCCCTTCCAATCCCTGATATTCTGTGTTTCTGTAAAGCATCATGTTCAGTCTCAATCTGCCCTTTTCCAGCTTCAAACCACGACCCCTCATCCTATCATCCCCTGTCCTTGAGAACAGTTCTTCCCCAGCCTTCTGAGAGGCCCCTTCAGTGACATGACAGAAAAATCAGCAAACAAGACCAGTGAAGCCACACTGAAGTCCTCATGAAGTTCCACACCAAGCAGAGGAATGAACAAAACCAGGAAGAGTGAAGAAACATCAAAGGCATCTGTGAGCATCTAAGGAGAAAAGTATTAAGTGGATGTAAGCATCTGCAACATACACAGAAAGAGCTATCTGCTGGCCCTTCAGCCTACTCAGAAAAGACTAAGAACAATTAGACCAGTGACAAAAGATGACTATGGGCCAGAGAGAGACATTCGTGAGACCACGGAATGAGTCAAAATATCTGTAAACCCAATTAAGAACAGAATGTGCCAGCCAAGACAGTTACTGAACAGCCTGGAAATAAAGAAAAAGACAATTCTTGTGCCTAATTCTGGCAAATGTTACCCATGAAGAGTGACAAAGAATGCAGAAGAGACTAAAAAAGCAAAAGAACTCCGTTTATCTTCTGAGAGGCACTCTCAGTTCTAGGAAAAGGACTAGGTTTTAAGTTCTGGTGCTTTAAGCATCATTCTAACTGAAAAAGCTGTTGAAAATCCATTGTGTACCAGCACTAAAAAAGGCAAAAACATCCCAAGAGCACAAGTGAATGTTTCATTTCTGCTGGAATGAAGCATCCTTTTTAGAACTTTGGAGCTTAGTGCTGAGGTGGAAAAGAGTGATAGTTGGTGGGTGAACTGCGGATCAGTTCTGATGCTAGCACTGTGTCCTTTTCAGAACATTTAATGTTTATTTTTTGAATGGGAAAGTATGGAGCAGCTTGGCAGCAGTTTCAAAGAATGGGGATGTATGTTCTGCAGAGCATTCACAGAATCACACAATCCCAGAATGGTTCAGGCTGGAAAAGCCCTCTGAGCTCATCCAGACCAGGACCTCACATCGCCACAGCGGCCAGACCAGGGCACTGAGGGCCGCAGCCAGGCTGGCCTTCAACACCTCCAGAGACGGAGACTCCACCACTGCCCTGGGTCTCCATTCCAGTGTCTGATCACCCTTTCCATGAGGAAGGGCTTCCTGACATCCTGCTCTGGCCGGGGGATTGGACTAGATGATCTTTCAAGGTCCCTTCCAATCCCTCATGTTCGGTGATTCTGTGAAGGGTATGTCTTTTACTGCCTCATTTTGAGATCACCCCTGTCATCAGTAGTTCTCTGCTAAACACATCTGCATTCAATTTGGGAAAAACTCTCAGACTAAAGGAGACACCTCCAACTCAGGTCATCCTCTGTGTCCTGCTAGATTATTTACACTTTGATGAATAAAGGCACTTCGGTGGCCTCTTTGACCTCAAGCGAAGATCCCTGACAAAGCTCTCTGGTAATGCAACTAGACAAAATATTTTAAAAGAGAAGAATGGTGGTGTTGGGTTTGTTTTTACAGCAGGTTTGCCAAGTGATGCAAATGCAAACTGGAATCCCACTTTCTGTGTTAACCAGAGACAAAGCACAATATTCTTCTTTGATGCCTTTCTGCACTCTGCCCCCCCCCCAGATGTATACAACAGTGGGACATTCCTTGCTTGATCAGAGTCCATAAATTCTAACCAATTCTGATATTAAACATCTTTAAAATTGGTAAAACAAAGTCATCGTTTTATCAGGCGTTTTGATGTAGAGCCACAGAACATCAGGGATTGGAAGGGACCTTGAAAGATCATCTAGTCCAATCCTCCTTTGTTTCAGTCCTCCCCCTGCTGGCTTTTTGTGCCCTTGAAGTCAAGCACTCCTCCTGACTGGGAAACCCTTTTAACAGACAACATGTAAAAGGATTCTTCTTATTATTCTTATTATTGAGACCTCTGAGTTCAGGTGGCTTTTAAATGTCTCCGGTGAAGGAGACTCCACAACTCCCCTGGGCAGCCTGTTCCACTGCTCTGTCACCCTCACTGGGAAGAAGTTCCTTCTCATATTTATGTGGAACCTCCTATGATCCTGCTGTGGCAGGGAGATTGGACTAGATGATCTTTCAAAGTCCCTTTTAATCCCTAATGATTCTTCGCTGGAGACATTTAAAACCCTCCTGGATATGTTCCTGTGCAACTTGGTCTAGGTGGTTCTGCTCTAGCAGGGGGATTGGACTAGATGATCTTTCGAGGTCCCTTCCAATCCCTGATGATTCTATGATCCAGCCCAGGACCTAACTAGTTAGGTGACCATTTTGATTTGCTTCTTAATCTTGCCTTTTCCTATGCTTGTGCGCTTTCTCCAGCGGTGAAAAACCATTGTACCAAGAGCTCCATGGTGACAAATCAGCTTCATTTAGTTGTTGTAACTTCCAGAGTTACAAGTTGATGACCACCCCATTTTAGAGTCAAGGGCCTTCTTTTTCCACAACACTGAGAGATTGTGTTGGATTAGCTGACAGATGGGAAATCTGGGGAAGAGTGGAGATGAGTGAAGAGGCTGCTGATGGGAATGATTGTGCTCTCAGGGCTGTGTTTATGATGCCGGTGCTGTGCCATCAGAGAACTGTGGTGCTGTAACTACAGTGACGTAGGAGATGAGGTTGTGTAGGTATTTTTGTCACAGCCTTTTCCATGCCAGAGCATCGTTTGAGACTAGTACTCAAAGAAGCCTTTCTAGACTGTCAGCCTGATTCTGTAAAACTGGAAAATTAACAACTCTGCAGCACAGGAGCTGCAGGATGGGTTGGCAACAGTACAAAACCTTACAGGGTGAAAACAAAGATAAACATCTGCATCTTCTTTCTTTGCAGTTTTAGTTTTCTCCTTTAAGAAAATAATCTGTAGAAGCACGTAAGGACTACTCCAGTTGGGGACTGAGCTGTTGGAGAGCAGCGTAGGAGAGAGGAACCTGGGGGACCTGAGGGACAGCAGGATGGCCAGGAGCCAGCAATGGGCACTTGTGGCCAAGAAGGCCAATGGCACCCTGGGGTGGATCAGAGTAGGGGTGGTTAGCACTCCTAGGTTAGGTTCTCCTCCCCCTCTGCTCTGCCCTGGTGAGACCACAGCTGGAATCTCGTGCTCAGTTCTGGGCCCCTCAGGTTGAGAAGAGAGAGTCCAGCACAGAGCCACAAAGATGATGAAGGGAGGGGAGCATCTCCCTGATGACGAGAGGCTGAGGAAGCTGGGTCTCTTTAGCTTAGAGTAGGGGTCCTCAAACTTTTTAGACAGGGGGCCAATTCACTGTCCCTCAGACAATGCCAGGGGCCAAGCTGACTGGGAGCAGGAGGGAGAGACAGGGAGCCAGGGTTTGAGGACCCCTGGCTTAGAGAAAAGGAGACTGAGTGGTGACCTCATTACTGTTGATAAATACGTGACGGGTTGGTGTCAGGAGAATGGAGCCAGGCTCTGCTCAGGGGCATCTAGTGATAGGACAAGGGGTCATGGATGTGAGCTGGGACACAGGAGGTTACACATCAGTATCAGAAGGAACTTCTTCCCAGTAAAGGAGACTCCACAACTGCCCTGGGCAGCCGCTTCCAGTGCTCTGTCACCCTATATGAGTTCCTTCTCAGACTGATGTGGAACCTCCTATGTTCCAGCTTACAGGTCCCCCTGAAGGCTTCTCTTCTCCAGCCTGAACAGCCCAAATTCTCTCAGTCTGTCCTGACAAGAGAGGTGTGCTCCAGCCCTCTGATCATCCTTGTGACCCTCTGCTCTTGCTCCAACAGTTCTGTGTCCTTGTACTGAGGTCTCACAACTGGGTGCAGGACTGCAGGTGAGATCTCATAAGACCAGAGTAGAACCACCTCCCTTGACCTGCTGGTGATGTCCATATATTTACAGTAAGTGTAGATATGGTGCAAGGCAAAGAAGGTGCAGACTGTTAGCTCCCCTGCTTATTCCAAAATCAGCTTCATTTCTCCCTCTCAGCATTTTTGAAGACACTTACCAGCCCTGACAAAACAGAAGCCACAATCTGCGAGTCTTCGATCCCTATAGCAGAAGATGTTTTAATGAAACCTCTCAGAGAGTGATGCTATTTTTACAAGAGGGTTTAGTTGCACAGAACTTGTTCATAAAGTTCATAAAGTAAATGCACACAATCGTCCAGAAACCCCTGCCAGCTTTGTGTGCTGCCAAGAGAGATGCGCTGCTGCAGATGATGATTTACAATAGCAGCTGGACCAACGAAAGCGCTGTGACGCATGAACAGGCTGAAGGAGAAGCACCGACTTTTTACTAAGATTAAGTGGAAATACCCCTAGTAATTAATTCTGAAAGCTTTCATAGAATCACAGAATCATTAGGGATTGGAAGGGACCTCAAAAGATCATCTAGTCCTATTCTCCTGCCACAGAATCATAGAATCATTAGGGATTGGAAGGGACCTCGAAAGATCATCTAGTCCTGTTCTCCTGCCACAGAACCACAGAATCATTAGGGATTGGAAGGGACCTCAAAAGATCATCTAGTCCTATTCTCCTGCCACAGAATCATAGAATCATTAGGGATTGGAAGGGACCTCAAAAGATCATCTAGTCCTATTCTCCTGCCACAGAATCATAGAATCATAGAATCATTAGGGATTGGAAGGGACCTCGAAACATCATCTAGTCCTGTTCTCCTGCCACAGAACCACAGAATCATTAGGGATTGGAAGGGACCTCAAAAGATCATCTAGTCCAATCCCCCCGACGCAGCAGGCTCACCCAGACCAAGTCACACAGGAATATAAGAACAAGAAGGATGTGGAGCGGCTGGAGGGAGTCCAGCGTAGAGCAATGAGGGCGATGAAGGTAGTGGAGCACCTCCCTTATGAGGAGAGGCTGTAATTCCATTTGGTTGTACCAAAGCACTGGGTAAACCTTAGATTTTCTTTAAAAACTGCTGCTTACTGTAATGACTCAAAATAGGATCCTTACAACCTCAGGTTTTGGAAGGGAAAGATAGAACCCAGTGTGCTGCTCTATCATGCTTTTCTGTCTCTGGAGAAAATAAAATGTAGGAAAATGTTATTTTTGTCAATAAACCAAGCAGAAATGATTCAAAATGCAAACAGAGACATCAGACCTATGACTAAGGCACCGTATTTAAACTCCAAGAAAGATAGTATTTTGGTTGTAAGGTTTTTACTTTATTGCTGTTTGTCTCTGCTCTGGCAACAACATTTTCCCGGGGACTGGTCCAGGAGCATGGGAGTGGAACCCCTCTGAGAACTAATCTTGTTATCACTCGTTTGTAGGCACCTGACTGAGTTGTGCCAGGAGAACAAGAGCCTTCCCTTTGACTCCGACACCCAAGGGCTCTAAATATGACTTTACCAGAAGGGATGGATGAATGAGAAAGAAAAGCATGTGTCGTGTCAACATATTAACATGTGGTAGTATCTCTCCATTTCAAGTGTCTGTGTGTCTGTGCTAGGAGGTGAGAAGGAGGTTCACTCATATCAATTAGTCAGGTGAGACCCTTTGTCCTGGCTTCTCTGCTCTTGCAGATTGTACTGATAGGACAATGGGCAATGGGTGTCAGCTGGAACACAGGAGGTTCCACATCAATATGAGAAGAGCTTCTTCCCAGTGAGGGTGACAGAGCACTGGAAGGGACTGACCAAGGGGGTTGTGGAGTCTCCTTCTCTGGAGACATTTAAAACCCACCTGGGTGTGTTCCTGTGTGACTTGGTCTAGGTGATCCTGCTGTGGCAGGGGGATTGGACTAGATGATCTCTCGAGGTCCCTTCCAATCCCTAATGTTCTGTGGTTCTGTAATTTGGCAATATGTTTTGTCTACTGGGTAAAGGTTGTGGAAAGATGATTTCCATATGAAAGACATAGAGTTTTTATTAACATTTTTGCCATCACAGTTCATAGATGGGATCATTACTTAAATCCTGAGGGCCAGAAGCATGAAGAACCTCCTGTACAGTAGCCTGGTTTATGAGAAAGCTGTGGCACAGAGCTCAGAGGGTAAGTTCTACCTTCTCTCTCAAGAATGAGAGCAGTTTGGAGAACACTGTCCCAAGAGTTCTTGGCCATTTTAGACATCTGGTGGCAATCTTATGGAATTATAGGCTAAGGAGGAAGCAGGAAGTAAAAGAGACCCCTATGTTTTGCCATTTAAATGACCAACACTCTTGAAAAATGCCTGTTTGAATAAGAAACAACAGAAAACTCACTTGGGTTGCAAACTGCAGACTAATCCAGGCTGGAAAGATCATTTCATCCACAGTTGTCTTCTGCTGCCAGACAAGAAAGGCAAGTGGACATATTTGGAACATGTTCCTTGGTCTTCAGAGGTAGAGTTTGGAGTTTTGTTTGTATTTATATGAACTAGACTTGTAGATAAAGAAGATAAAGGAATCAGACCTCGGTCCAAGACTGAGTCCAGCTCTCAGTTTCAAGGGCTGACTGAATTCCAAACATCTAGCTGAGAGATAATGACTTTTTTTTTTCTCTCCACTTATACTTTTCTCCTTTCTTTTCTAGAAAGTCCATTCAATTTTTTTAAAAAAGGGGGAGAAGAAAGCTGTAATACTTTGAGTTTTATTTGGAAGTTTGGTAATAAGATCCACTCTAGGGTATCCCAGGCTCGTGTGTGTTTGGTTTGGCTCCATCCTGGCTGGGCCCAGGTGTTTTCGTCATGCACTGTGCTAGCCCCTCCAGAAACACTACTAAATGCCTCCAGTGGAGTCCAGAGCAGCCATCACAGCACAATGTGATCCACTGAGGGGTTTGGCAGCGCTAGAGAATTGGCCTAGCACCTGCCACAGACCTGATCTCTGAGTCATCTCTACAAAAGCTCTTTGCAGAGCTCTAAGAAATTCCTGACCTTAGGAAATAAAGGTAAGAAGTTTTCTCTGTTGCCTCAATGCAGAACATTTCTTTGGGTTTTGTTTTGGGTTTTTGCTCTAGTGCCTTATTCTACCACCAATGACATCAAACTTTGAACTCATGTGGGCAGAGCACATATCACAGAATCACAGAACATTGGGGATTTGAAGGGACCTTGAGAGATCATCTAGTCAAATCCCCCCACCACAGCAGGCTCATCTAGACCAACCAGCCCAATACAACTCACTGAATCATAGAACATTAGGGATTGAATGGGACCTTGAAAGATCATCTAGTCCAATCCCCCTGCCACAGCAGGATCACCTAGACCAAGTCACACAGGAACACATCCAGGTGGGTTTTAAATGTCCCCAGAGAAGAAGACTCCACAACCCCCTTGGTCAGCCCGTTCCAGGGCTCTGTCACTCACCGTGAAGAAGTTCCTTCTCATCTTGATGTGGAACCTCCTGTGTTCCAGCTCACACCCACTGCCCCTTGTCCTATCACTAGATCCCACAGAGCAGAGCCTGGCTCCATCCACCTGATACCCACTCTTCACATATTTATCAACATTAATGAGGTCACCCCTCAGTCTCCTCCAAGCTGAAGAGCCTCTCTGAGTCTTTCCCCCCTTACTGCTTCTCTCTCCTCAGCTTTTCTGTGCTGCTTGGAAATGAGGACACGCACTGGATCTTTTCTTGGTAACGTTTGGCTGCGTGTCAGAGTGAGAGCAGCGTTAGGTGTAAATCACAGGGGTACTCGTTCCAAATTAAATATTAGTTTTGTCCTGGCTCTGAGACTATTCCCTCATCTATCAGCTGTTCCCATGCAGCCAGGCACAAGAACATCTCTTAAAAAACAATCTGTTTGTTTTATTTTATTGCATCTCCCAAAGTTCTGCTGATGGGAGCACACGACACTGGGAAAGGAAGAAGCTGCTGAGTTCTCAGCTGTGGCTTAGGCTGATGAAGCTGAGCCCACCTCATCAGCTCACGCGGCTGTTCTGCTCAGGGGGTGCTTCAGAGCAAAGCAAACAAAGAGGATGTGAGGATGGAGGGAGAGGCAGCACAACAGGGCATAAGCCACCCAGGAGATTCCTGGAGTGCACTGGTGGTAGGGGAGCTGAAGAGGAGAGGTGCTCTGCTGGACCTTGTCTTCACTGTCAAGGAGAGGCTGGTGGAGAATGTGAAGCTCAAGGGCATCCTGAGCTGCAGTGATCACGAGATGGTGGAGTTCAGGGTCAGGGGAGCAAGGAGGGCACCCAGGAAGTCTGCTACCCTGGACTTCAGAGACCTCTTCAATAGAGTGCAGTGGGATAGAGTCCTGAAGGGACTGGAGCCCAGCACAGCTGTTTAACCTTCACAAACCATCTCCTCCAAGCTCAGGACCACTGCATCCCTACAAACTTGGGTGAACTGCCAGGAGGTCTGTGGAGATGAATGGACAAACTTAGACACAAGGAGCCTACAGAGGGTGGAAGCAAGGACAGGTAGCCTGGAAGGAATGTAGTGGAATCACCTGAGCAAGCCTGGTATCAGATCAGAGAATCCAAAGCCTAGAAGGAATTAAATCTGGCCAGGGACACTAAGGGCAATAAGAATTATTGGTGAGAAAAAGAAAACCAGGGAAAAAGTGGGCCCCCTCCAGAATGAACCTGGTGACCTGGTTAGCTGGGACACAGAGAAGGCTGAGGTGCTCAGTGAGTGTTTTGCATCAGTCTTCATTCACAAGAATTCAAACTACAGCATCCAAGTCGTGGAGGGTAAGTGCTGGGACTGGGAGAAGAAAGATTGGGTTTGTGACCTTATGAAGAGCCTGAAGGTTCACAGTTCCATGGGACCTGAAGGGGTTCACCCACAGATTCTGAGGAAACTGGTGGATGAAATTGCTGGGCCGGTATCCATCCATCCTATTTGAGAAATCAGGGCAGTCTGGTGAAGTTCCCATCAACTGGAAAAGGAGAAACGTAACCCTCACTTTTAAATAGGGAAGGGAAGATGACTCAGGGAACTCCAGGCCAGTCACTGCCACCTCTGTGCCTGGCAAGATCACGGAGCAGATGCTCATGGAGACTGCTGAGGCTCATGGAAAACAAGGAGGTGACTGGTGACAGCTTCTCGTCTTCACTGGTGACAGATCCTGCCTGACAAACCTGGTGGCCTTCTCTGGCAGGGACACAGTGCTGGTGGATAAGGGTAGAGCAGCTGATGTCATCTCCCTGGACTTGTGCAGGGCCTTGTCTCTAAAACAGAGAGAAATGGGTTTGACAGGCGGACCTCTTGGTGCATAAGGACTCAGAGAGCTGTGATCAACAGCTCCATGTGCCAGTGGAGATCAATTACGAGGGGTGTTCCTCAGGGCTCTGTTTGGGGTCCAGTGTCGTTTAACATCTCTGTTGGTGCCAAGGACAGTGGCCGTGAGTGACCCCTCAACAAGTCTGCTGGTGGCACCAAGCTGTGTGGGGTGAGCGACAGGCTGGAGGGAAGGAAGGGCATCCAGAGGGAGGAGAAGGCTCTCGGGGGGACCTTACAGCAGCCTTCCAGTACCTGAAGAGGGACTTCATACAAGGAACTCTAGTGCTAGGACAAGAGAGATGGTCTCAAGCTAAAAGAGGGGAGATTTAGATTGGAAGAAATTCCTCCCCGTGAGGGTGCTGAAGCTCTGGAACAGGTTGCCCAGAGAAGTTGTGGCTGATCCCTCCCTTTAAGTGTCCACGGCCAGGTTGGACAGCACCCTGAACAAATGTGGTCTGGTGACAGAGATCCCTGCCCACAGCAAGAGGGTTGGAACTGGTTGATCTCCAAGGTCCCTTCCAACAAAAGCTGTTGTATGACTCTGTGATGGTGTCTACACACCGGACATGTAGTGCCCTCCACATCTTAGACTGTTCATGTCTCAGTTACACACAGAGCAGCCTGACCTGTTCTTCTGCAACTGAGACCTGAACAACAGCAGCCCGTGATGTTTTCTGTGGCCAGGGTTTAGCTCTCTCTCTTCTTGGTTGAAAGAAACATCGCAAGAACTCCATTGCATGAGTCTGTAAAGTGCTTCCAGAAAGCTCAGGCTGAGTCAACAGGACAGAGAATGTTGGGCAACTTTGCTCCAGTGTCTACAGGGATAAAAATAGGTGACACAAACATGCCAGCTGTAACAGAGACTGATTTTCTTTTCAGGAAATGCTTTGGAAGAAAACAAATGCCCTTACACTGTGAGACCAAACGTCTTGTTTTGGGTTGATTTGCTATTCCAGTCACATTCTTACTTCCTCACAGCGTGATTTCTCTTCCTGTGTCCAGAGCAGTCAGCGGAGCTGTAGCTGAGCTTTCAGACCAGAGGTTCTCCAGCTGTGGCACACCTGTCATGAAGGACTTCTCAACGTGCCAGGCACATGCTGCTGCAGCAGAAGCTGAGTGTGAGCTCTCAAATGTGTTCACTGCTGGTATGTGCTAGGGCCGTGAAAACTATCAGAGGGCTGGAGTGTGTCTCCCACTCTCCTACGATGACAGGCTGAGGGAGATGGGGTTGTTCAGCCTGAAGAGGAGAAGACTCCAGGTGGACCTTATAGCAGCCTTCCAGTCCTGAAAGGGACCTACAAGGGGAAGACTGTTCACAAGGGCAAGGAATGATAGGGTGGAGGGCAATGGTTTCAAACTAGAGAAAGGGAGATTGAAATGGGATGTTAGGAAGAAGTTCTTTAGCAGGAGGTGGACTGAACACTGGGGCCGGTTGCCCAGCAAGGGAGTTGAGGCCTCATCCGTGGAGGGAGAATCACAGAATCATTCAGGTTGGAAAAGACCCCCAGGATCATCAAGTCCAACCATCAACCCTACTCTACAAGGTCACCCCTAAGCCATATCACCCAACACTACATCTAAGAGTCTTTTAAATTCATCAAGTGACTTTACCCACTTATCTATTTCCTGCTGCAGGACAATCCTGCTCATTGACTATCAGTGAGATGGAGATGCTGCTTATTTTTCTGGCAGATTTTCATCTACAAGAGCTTAGGAACACCAGATTCAGTCTCAGGAACTAAGCTGGGGTTCATCTACCATCAAATCCAAGTAGATGCTACACAAATAAACTACAAAAGCCATCAGTTATCACAGAACCACAGAACATTAGGGATTGGAAGGGATCTCAAGAGATCATCCAGTCCAATATCCCTGCCACAGAAGGACTACATAGACCAAGTCACACAGGAACATGTCCAGGTGGGTTTTAAACATCTCCAGAGAAGGAGACTCCACAGCTCCCCTGGGCAGCCTGTTCCAGGGCTCTGTNTCCATCCTCATGACACACACCCTTCACATATTTATAGTGATTAATGAGGTCACCCCTCAGTCTTCGTTTCTCCAAGCTCAAGAGACCCAGCTCCCTCAGCCTCTCCTCATCAGGGAGGTGCTCCACTTCCTTCATCATCCTCACTGCTCTGAGCTGGACTCTCTCCAGCAGCTCCCTGTTCTTCTTGAACTGAGGGGCCCAGAACCGGACACAATCATCTGAGATTAACTAATTCATTTGTTTATTAATTATAAATGTATTTATTATTATCTGTCAATTATAAATTATTACTTAATTATTCATTATTGATTTGTTAATTTATGTGGTAATGAGGCAATAAAACCCCCAAAAACAGACAAGGAGGACTCCAAATAATTTATAAAGTTGCAGGCAAAATCAAGAAGAAGTTCAGTTTGGGGAAGAAACCCAAAATGATGTTAATTCACACACCATAAAAACCCCAACACGAAGAAATACGGATTACTCACGCGTTCTGACATAACTTGGCTGAGCTGCTACCCGCCTGCTTCCCCTGAGGATGAAGAAAGCTCCACCCGTTCTTTTCAGTGTGGAAACGTTTCCGTGTTTCAGTCCACGCATGCATTCCTCAGCGCCAGCGGTTCCTCTCAGGGTAAGTCCCGTGCTCCATGTGCTCCAGATCTGTCCTGTGTTCCAGCCTGCTGAATCACGTGGGATGGACTCTCTTCCTCTGTTTCACCAAACCATGGATTTGCAGCCAAAATTCTTCTCCACTGATCTCTGAGGTTCCACACTCCCACTCTTCCCCATCATCATGCTTCAAGGGCATGATGGCTCCTAGTGGGATCCCAGTGACACCATGCTTGTTCTCCAAAAAGCACCACCACACTGGAAAGAGGAAACTCAAAACTAGGAGCACTAGGGGTTGTTTTGCTCTGACCCCCCAAAAAACCCCTTGTCATGGAGGTGCTGGTTGGCTGGGCTGGAGCTAAGGGAGAGCTTGGAATCCTAAACTGTTTATCGACAGTTGCCAAAGCGACTCCCTTTCCCTCAGACCCACCAAATTCAAACGACAACATTCAGTCGTTGCCTTAGAAGGGTTAGTGAGTTAGGAAAAAGCTGCCTAACCTTCCTTTTCGCCCTGGGAAGCCAAACCATGAGCTGCATGGGCTATATTTGGCCCTATAGATTTTATATAGCATCTGCCTGCTCCAACGCCATGGAGGAAGTCCAAAGCCAAGCCTTGAGCTACTCATGGCGGTACCTACAACCAGAACGTTGGCACAAAGAAAACCAGAACTGCTGCCAAAGGTCGTAAACGACCACACTCGGGCCAAAGAACCAGAGCTGTGTTCAGGGAGGGGGTAAAGAGAATTTGGGAGCTTTAGGTGGGTGAACACGGAACCATTCCGCAGCCAAGCGTGATCATTCCCATATGTCTGAGAAAGGAGCGAGGGGTTTGGATAACTGGACTGTGAGGTGTGGGTTAGAAAACTGCTAAGTAGGAAAACAGTAGATGGGAAAGATGGGGATCTGAGGGGGAAAATGGAAAAGAAATGAAAGCTAAAGGAAGGGAAATTGCATTTCTGAGGCCGTACGGATGGAGTATTTGTTGAATGGATTGTGGCAAATCACAGAACATTAGGGACTGGAAGGGACCTCGAGAGATCATCCATCCAATCCCCAAACACAGCAGGATCCCCGTGATCCAGTCACACAGGAATATATCCAGGTGAGTTTTAAATGTCTCTAGAAAAGGAGACATCACAACTGCCCTGGGCAGCCCATTCTGGTGCTCCATCACCCTCACCATGAAGAAGTTCCTTCTTATATTGATGTGCAACCTCCTGTGTTCCAGCTCACACCCATTGCCCCTTGTCCTATAGAAGATCCTGGCTCCATCCTCCTGACACCTACTCTTCATATATTTATAGACATTAATGAGGTCACCCCTCAGTCTCCTCCAGGCTCAAGAGCCCCAGCTCCCTCAGCCTTTCCTCATAAGGGAGGAAAGCCATTTGCTGAGGACACAATCTACAGGCTTGAAAACTCCACAGCCCTTTCTTTTGAGTTGTTTTCAAATAAATAATTGATATTAGAAACAATCCTGAGGGCACCATGCACACAGTCTGCAAACTTCTGACCCTGAAGTGTTGAGCTGTTGAGTGAGAATGATTTACCTTCGACGAAACGTAGCTCCCCTTCCAGCCAAATGCAGAAGGAGAAAGGAGCTTTTCATCAGAATCACAGAACATTAGGGGTTAGAAGGGACCTCGAAAGATCATCCAGTCCAATCCCCCTGCCACAGCAGGATCACCTAGACCAAGCTGCACAGGAACAGCCTGTGAGTTTTCTGAAGACTTTTCCTAAGAAGCAATTACCTCCTAGCACTTGACCACACTGCATGTGTGGGGGGGAAAAACCCTTCAAAATCAGTTAAAATGTCCCTGCAAATGATTTATAATCATCTGGTGAAGAATGTAAGACACGTTATGTAAAGAAGCGTGGTGTTCAAGATGTCTACAACCCATCCTCGGAGCAGCAACAAAAAGCCACGTCATCATCAAAGTGAAGTAGTGGAGAAAGTGTGGAGGAGAAGATGAGCCCTTCCACAGCTGCTCCCCTCCAAACTCTCTTTTGTGACATGTGCTACCTGGACTGCTTTATGATCTGATGTCTCTGATAATCATTCCAGTGAGAAGGCAGAAAAAATATGGAAGGCCATCCAGCCTGATCAAAATATTCACAGAACGTTAGGGATTGGAAGGGACCGCAGAAGATCCATTACTATAAGAATTGTAGCTGCCCCTCAAAGGATCAAACTCTGAATCTCAGTGGAGAAAAGGAGACTGAGGGGTGACCTCATTAATGTTGATAACTATGTGAAGGAGGATGGAGCCAGGCTCTGCTCAGGGGCATCTAATGACAGCACAAGGGGCAGTGGGTGTGAGCTGGAACACAGGAGGTTCCACATCAAGATGAGAAGGAACTTCTTCCTGGTGAGGGTGACAGAGCACTGGCAGGGGAGTTCTGGAGTCTCCTCTAGAGATGTTTAAAACCCACCTGGATATGTTCCTGTGCAACTTGATCTAGGTGACCCTGCTGTGGCAGGGGGATTGGACTGGATGATCTTTTGAGGTCCCTTCCAACCCCTAATGATTCTAGGATTCCACAATCATCCCTTGTCACCTCAGATACAGCCTTCAGGATCACTGCTGCCCAGATCATAGAATCATAGACCCAGCCTTCCTGTTGAGTGTCTGGTTTGCATTCATTTCCCCCAGGTGTGTCTGCAGCTTTCCAAGTGGAGTCTGGTTTCCTTTCTCTTAGCCCACGTTTCTGTGTTTCCTCGGGCGCTCTCCTGTGCGTCTCTCCTGACTGCTGCTGGCACACCCTGCAGTTTAACACCATCTGTAAACTTCATTTCCATGCCTGTGCTGCCAGCCCCGCTCTAAGACAACAGCCTAAACAGAGCCATGTGTCGCCCCTGCAGGCAGCCGGTGCCACGAGGTGTTGTTCAGCACCACACTTGTTTGTGTTCTCTGTGCCGTGTGGTGGAGCTCAGCCCCAGAGCAATCTGAACTCACTGGAAAGGTAGGACTTTGTCAAACATTGCAGTCAACGCGACGCGAAGCCCCAGCTTGTATCCTGTTTCCTCTTTTCAATTGCTCCTGTAGCTGTTCCACTAAAAACAATCAACATGGGTTCTGCACAGTTTCCACTTCATAAATCCAGACTGCTAATAGCTCATGGGCCTATATAATCCTCTGGTCTGATTTACACCAGGTCAGGATTAAGCCTTGCATAAAATTATGTCTATTTTGGGATCTGGCTGCAAGGAGGTGGAAAGATGTCCCTGGAACTCAGTGAGCAGAGCAGGGTGTCCCAGCCAGAGCTTGGTGTGGGAGTTCACGCAGAAGGGCACTGAGAACTCTGCCAGCTTGAGAGACCAGTCCAACTGGTGGTCATCACCCCTCTCAGGAGTAGCTTAGCTGTGGTCTGCATGTGGCAGAAAGCTCTGTTCTTTACACTCACCAGAGTGAATGTGGCAACTCACACAAAAACCATGGAGCCATCCAGGACTCAGGCTGCAGCGAGTGCCAGAGCCTTTCACTAGTGGCCACTATGACAACAGGTCTACACAGTGTGACCAGGTGGACATACTGCTCAGCCTGGTAAAGGGGAAGACAATCTCCACTGGCAAGAGCTCTAGCCACCCTATCCAAGTTGCAGAAGGCAAAGTCAGGGACTGGGAGAAGGAAGATCCACTCACTATAAATGAAAATCAGTCTCAAGACCATCTGAAGAGCAAGAACAGGGACTGGAAGAAGGAAGATCCACCCTCTGTAAATGAAAATCAGTCTCAAGACAATCTGAAGAGCAAGAACTTGTAGAAATCCATGAGAACCAACAAGATCCATCCATGAGTTCTGAGGGAACAGGTGGGTGAAGTTGCCAAACCACATTCGATGAGAAAGTGGTCTATCACAACACATCCCACCTCCCAGCCAAAGTGAGACTGCCTAGAGCACATTACACAGGGCTGCATCCAAGCATGTTTGACAGTACCTCCAGAGCAGGAGACTCCACAGCCTCTCTGGAGAGCCTGTTCCAGGGCTCTGTCACTCACACAGTAAGGAAATTGAGGACCACTGGTCTAGAATTACAGAATCACAGAACATTAGGGATTGGTAGGGACCTTGAAAGGTCATCCAGTCTAATCCCCCAGCCACCCATTGCCCTTGTCCTGTCATTAGAAGACACTGAGCAGAGCCTGGCTCCATCCTGCTGACACCCATCCTTCCTTATTAATAAACAGTGATAGGGTCACTCCTCTGTCTCCTCTTCTCCAAGCTCAAGAGACCCAGCTCCCTCAGCCTTTCCTCATCAGGGAGATGCTCCACTCACTTCACCATCTCTGTGGCTCTGCACTGGACTCTCACCAGCAGCTCCGTGTCCTTCTTGAACTGAGGGGCCCAGAGCTGGACACAACATTCCAGATGCGGTCTCACCAGGGCAGAGTAGAGAGGGAAGAGAACCTCCCCTTCTAATCCACCCCAGGATGCTGTTGGCCCTCTTGGCCACCAGGGCCCATTGCTGGCTCCTGGTCATCCTGCTGTCCACCAGGACCCCCAGGTCCCTTTCTCCTACATTGCTCTCCAACAGGTCTGTCCCCAACCTGTAACTGAAGACATAACTGCATCTATATACACTTTATTTTTTATCTATATATCTATATATCTATATTTATACACATATTGAATATATTTCTGATATTTGCTAATATTTAAATATATTATTAATATATAATAATATAATCTGTCCCCTTCAGGGGGTTTGAACTGGATGGCCTTCGGAGGTTCCTTCCAACCCAGGCCATTCTGTCTCCTTCTCTAGAGACATTTAAAACCCACCTGGATATGTTGCGTGTGACTGGATCTCGGTGATCCTGCTGTGGCAGGAGGACTGGACTGGATGATCTTTTGAGGTCCCTTCCCATCCTTGATGTTCTGTGATTCTGTGGGATGGTCTTCTGAGGTCCCTTCCTGTCCCTAAAGTTCTTTGATTCTGTGAGTCTGAGGTGTTCTCTTCAGAAGAAGCCATTTTCTTCTATGAATGCCTAGAAGTTATTAGAGGTGGCCCACGTGTGCACAACACTTCTGAGAGGTTAAACAAACATTGACAACAGTCCCCTAGAAGTATCTTAATAATGTTTAACTTCATCCATTGAAGAGAGGGGAAGCTACCTCTCGTTTTAAACATCTCCATGAACGATTGTTTAAGCCCCAGCAGAGAATGCCTCTGGAGCTGTGGAGGTTGGCACGACGCACGCTGAGGCGCTGTGGCAGGAACGAAACGTAAACAATTAGTTAAGTGCTTTGTGAAGCCTGATTCATTTCACCTAATTAAATTCTTCTAAAAGCATTTTTTGCAGAGTTCCAGGATTCTCTGGTATCTTCAGGAAACAAACCTGATCCAGGTCCTCTTGGAGTCAGAGCCTCGCTTCACCTCTGGTAGAAAAGAGACTCCTTAGGAAGCAGCTGTGCTTACATTCCTCTGTCAGAATTAGGAGCGAAGCCTCTGCCCAGCGTTCATCACTCACTCAGACACAGCCCAGGACCAAGGTCATGGTTGCCAAGACCTGATCTTGCGGCACATATAAATCCAACTGATTAATGGTTTGATTTGCTCTCCGGGTAAAACAACTGTAAGAGGAAACACAGGGTTTGGGGGTTTATGATTCATTTTTGTGCCACTTGAAAATAAATAAATCTATAGTGAACAAAAAGGGCTGAGTTGAGTTAGTGGAAACTCTAAAGCAAAGTGCCGCGTGTTCCCGTTCGGTTGGGGTTGGGAAGCGAAGAGCGCTCACGCAAACAAGGCTGAGCAAAAGCTGTTGTGTGGCTGGCAAGCAAGGAGGGCCTGTCGAGGGAACCGAGTTGACTTGTGAAACATGGGCAGGGTGTCCTGTAAACACAGCGCAGCACCGATAACGGCGAGTGAAAGGCAGATCATCCCCATGTACAGAAAAGACCACATGGAAGGGGGATTGGACTGGGTGATCTTTTGAGGTCCCTTCCAATCCCTAGTGTTCTGAGTTTCTGTGAGAGACAGTGAGATTCTAATCCCTAAGGTTCTAATCCCTAATGAGATTCTGTGATAGACAAGGAAAGGAAAATTTAAGGCTGAGAGAAAGACTGGCCATGGGTGACCATCTGATGACTTTGATTACTGGAACTCAGGAATCATAGAACACTGGGGATGGGAAGGGACCTTGAAAGATCATCTAGTCCAATACTCTTGCCACAGCACCTAGACCCTTGATCTAGGGTCATCTAGATCAAGTCACACAGGAACATATCCAGGGTGGGTTTTAAATGTCTTCAGAGAAGGAGACTCCACAACCCACCCTGGGCAGCCCCTTCCAGGGCTCTGTCACCACCACTGTGAAGAAGTTCATAGAATCATAAGGCAATGGAAGGGACCTCAAAAGATCATCTGGTCCAATCCCCCTGCAACAGCAGGATCACCTAGACCAAGTCGTACAGCCAGTCTGGGTTAGAAGGGACCACAGGATCATCCAGTTCCAACTCCCCTGCCATGGGCAGGGACACCCCACCCTAGATCAGGCTGGCCAGAGCCTCATCCATCTGTCTTTTCAGAAAAGGTTAGGGCTGTGGAACAGTGCAAATCAACATCAGGCCCAGTATCTTTTACTGGACCCCAAGTGAAAGTTCTACAGCTTTAAGAAGCAGCAAAGTCCATCTGTAGAGCAACAAGTGAGCAGCTGTCACAGGAACTGCTGCAAAAGAGTCAGGAGCTGTGGAACAACAGAGCTGTGGCTTTGCTCCCGAAAGGCAGGGACAAAGCAACGAAAGCCAAAGGAACAACTGACCCCACTCAATTATTATCTCAGAGTGGTTACTCATGTGTTTGTGTAGTGCCACGAGTGACATCACGAGCTGACATTACCCGTAGGTTACCCCTTTCCCAGTGAGCAGTAGAAGAACAAGTCTGGAAATATCTTCTATCAAAGAGTAGCTGTTGCACTCACAGCTTTCTGAGCCACATCCTCAGTCCTGAGAAAGAACAGAGTTCTGCCTGTCAGAGAGGAAATGCCAGGTGCTTTGGAGGCAGAAGGAAGGAGGAATGCTGCAATGGAAGTGGAATAGGAAGCACGCAGGGTTGTAGCATACAGCTCTGCCTCGCTCCAGACCCCGCGTGCTCTCCTGAGCACACACTGGAAACAAGCCCCTCACAGAATTGTTCAGGCTGGAAAAGACCCCTGGGGTCATCGAGTCCAACCATCTACCCTACTCTACAAGTTCACCCCTTCACCAGATCCCCCAACACCACATCTAAGCATCTTTTAAACTCATCCAGGGATGGGGACTCAACCACCACCCTGGGCAGCCCATCCCAGTGCCTGACCACTCTCTCTCCCTGAAGAACTTTTCCCTGATGTCCAGCCTAAACCTCCCCTTTTGGATCAAAGCACATGGGACAAAAATGATGTAATCCCTCTCAAAACAGAGTAACAGCATCATAAAAGGTGTTGAACATTAGAAATGCTTCACACATTCAAAGGAGTACACTACCCTAGTTTAGAGATGGGTCACTAGCCCAAGTGGTTGAACTCATGCAATATCAGCTTATGAGAAGTAGCTACCAGCAGTGTGTGAAACACCTTTTGATTCACAGCATCACAGAACACATGTCCCTGTGTGACTTGGTCTGGGTGGTCCTGCTGTGGCAGGGGGATTGGACTGGATGATCTTTCAACTTCCCTTCCAATCCCTAATGTTCTGTGATACCTCTGCAGTAGAAATGTAATTTATAGTTTAAATAGGAATGTATTACAAGATACATATAAAATAAACCTTGTTTATATAGTTTAACATATAAGATATAAATCTATTATTCAATATTATATATAAATATGAAACTAATCTCAAAGAGGAGGTTTAAAATCGTCTCCTTCCTTGGAGAAAACTGTAGAACCCTCCCCTTGCCACAGACATGGAAGACTCTGCCAAAATCTCCCTTTCTCATGGGAATCACAACATTTTCTCATCATTTACCCTGAGAAGGAACCTGGGATCCACTGGAACTGTTTCTATTCTGCCAGTTTCCAGACACAGCCTTGATACATAAGATTCTCTTAGGAAATTAGGAAAGAGATCATGATTCAAGAGAAATGTTGACAATCACATCACAGGGTCTCGTGCAGTAAAACATGTGCAGAACAAACCAGATCAAAGCCTTTGGAAAAGCTGTTTGTAGTAGATAAGATAAGCAGCCACCACTGCCTCTCAGCCCCTTCAGCCACAAGGTCACATCTGCACTTTTCCAGCGCCAATGTTAACAGTAACTGCTGTTAAGATCAGTGATAAAACCCTCGGCTGAATCTCTAGTTGCAGTTCATCTTTCATAGAATCACAGTACGTCAGGGATTGGAAGGGACCTTGAAAGATCATCCGGTCCAATCCCTCTGCCACAGCAGCATCACCTAGACCAAGTCACACAGGAACACATCCAGGTGGATTTGAAACATCTCCAGAGAAGGAGACTGCACAACCCCCCTGGGCAGCCCCTTCCAGGGCTCTGTCACCCTCATCATGAAGAAGTTCCTTCTCTTATTGTTCCTGTGGTCTAACCCTGACTGACTCTATGACTTGGTCTAGGTGATCCTGCTGTGGCAGGGGGATTGGACTAGATGATCTTTTGAGGTCCCTTCCAATCTTTAATGATTCTATGATGTGGAACCTCCTATGTTCCAGCTCACACCCGTTGCCCCTTGTCCTATCACTAAATGACACTGAGAAGAGCCCAGCTCCATCCTCCTGACACCCACCCTTCACATATTTATAGACATTAATGAGGTCACCCCTCAGTCTCCTCCCAGCTCAAGACACCCAGCTGCCTCAGCCTTTCCTCATCAGGGAGATGCTCCACTTCCTTCATTGTCCTCATTGCTCTATGCTGGACTCCCTCCATGTCCTTCTTAAACTGATGAAGACTTAATACGATTAAGACACTGGCTTGAGATTCCAACAGCTAAAGATTAAACACTTAGTGCTGTTTTGAAATTTCCTTTGACCTTTACAAGAGTCCAGACCTTTGCATGTTGAATGTCTTCATCTGCTGAAGAGCACTAACTCATCCTTCACGTTGTCATCAGGTCGAGATCCCTTCCAGTCCCTAATGTTCTGTGACTCTGTGATTACGGAAAAGACAGGCTGCTTTTTGATAACCAGCAGAGCAAGGACAGATCTCAGTATCAGCTTGAAGCACACGTGAGTTCTTGCTGTTCCTAGCATTGTGCTTTAGATAAATGTCACCATCCCTTCTAGAACAGGAAGGTTCATGTTATTAGAAGTACCTGGGATTCCTATTGGCTTGTGTTTGTGGATGGGGTCGTGGTTGCTGTGTGAAGGCAGTGCCCTGTCCTACAACAGGAACAACTGCAGTTTCTCATACTGGAAGCTCATGGTCTAGGATTAAGATTGTGTAAATTTTGCTTGGATAGATGCCCAGTTTATCTGCAGGAACATGTCATTCTGTTCCAAGGTCACGGGCCGTTACAGTCTCTCTCTCAGTTCTTTGAATGACACCTGTGTCCAGCATAATGCTGGCTCATGTTGGCTTTTCTCTTAGACTCTTAACATCTCTGAACTTAGGGAAGGGTCATCTGCCTCTGCAAAGTAAAGGGGAGAAGAAGAGGAGTTGGTGATATTTTCACTTCAATTAATCACTTTTACATTCGTTAGCCTTAAGTACAGAATCACAGAACATTAGGGATTGGAAGGGAGCTCCAAAGATCATCCAGTCCAATCTTGCCACAGCAGGGTCACCAAGACTAAGTCACACAGGAACATCTCCAGGTGGCTTTTAAATGTCTCCAGAGAAGGAGACTCTACAATCTCCCTGGGCAACCCCTTCCGGGGCTCTGTCACCCTCACTGGGAGGAAGCTCCTTCTTATATTGATGTGGAACCTCCTGTGTTCCAGCTCACACCCACTGCCCCTTGTCCTGTCATTAGATGCCCCTGAGCAGAGCCTGGCTCCATCCTCCTAACACCCACCCTTCACATAGTTATCAACATAAACGAGGTCACCCCTCAGTCTCCTTTTCTCCAAGCTCAAGAGCCCGTTAGTGTGAGGGGCGATTCAGTCCCTCGACTGGACAAGCACTTGATCTTTGTTTATATTGCAATACAAAAATCCAAATGACAGTTATTAGAGCAACAGCAACACAAGCAGAATATTTTCCAAATTTAATTTAAAATGCCCCAGTGAGCAAATTCTCAGCTCTCATTTGCCTTGTTTCACAGCTGACATCATCTAGCAAGATTTTCTTTGTCCTGGGATGTCAAGCTCCACCTCTGTTTTCTATTCTGTATGACTTCTCTACTTTGTTTTCCTAATGCTGGATAGAAGGCTCCTCAGCAAGTTTCACAATCAATGGGACAGACTCTTGGTGGGGGGCCTGGATCTAGTGCAGTCCCCCAGGGGTTGGTGCTGGGACCAGTCCTGTTCAATCTATTCATCAATGACTTGGGTGAGGGATTGGCATGCACTGTCAGCAAGTTTGCTGATGGCACAAAGCTGGGTGGTGTCACCAACACCCCTGCAGACTCTGCTGCCATTCAGCAAGACCTGGACAGGCTGGACTGCTGGGCAGGGAGACACTGAATGAACTATAACAAGGGTAAGTGTAGAGTCTGGCATCTGGGCAGGAACAACCCCAGGGACCAGGATAGGTTGGGGACTGACCTGTTGGAGAGCAGTGTAGGAGAAAGGGACCTGGGGGTCCTGGTGGACAGCAGGATGGCAATGAGCCAGCAGNGACAGCAGGATGGCCATGAGCCAGCAGTGCCATCCTCTTGTGGCCAAGAGGGCCAACAGCATCCTGGGGTGGATCAGAAGGGGGGTGATTAGCAGATCGAGAGAGGTTCTTCTCCCCCTCTACCCGGCCCTGGTGAGACCACATCTGGAGGATTGTGTCCAATTCTGAGCCCCTCAGTTCAAGAAAGACATGGAGCTGCTGAAGGGACTCCAGTATAGAGCAATGAGGATGATGAAGGACGTGGAGCACCGCCCTGATGGGGAAAGGCTGAGGGAGCCGGGTCCCTATTCTAGGTGAATGCTTGGTAGGAATAGTTCTGAGAGACAATTCCTTGAGTTTTGGGCTTTTCATAGGATCACAGAACATTAGGCATTGGAAGGGATCTTGAAAGATCATGTAGTCCAACACCCCTGCCAGAGCAGGATCACCTAGATCCAGCCACACAGGAACATGTCCAGGAGGGTTTTAAATGTCTCCAGAGAAGGAGACTCCACAACCCACCCTGGGCAGCCCCTTCCAGTGCTCTGTCACCCTCACTGGGAAGAAGTTCCTTCTCCTATTAGTGTGGAACCTCCTGTGTTCCAGGTCACACCCATTGCTCCTTCTCCTATCACTAGATGCCCCTGAGCAGAGCCTGGCTCCATCCTCCTGACACCCACCCTTCACATATTGATCAACATTAATGAGGTCACCCCTCAGTCTCCTTTTCCCCAAGCTCAGGAGACCCAGCTTTGTCTGTTGAGGTTTTTTAACTTTCTTCAGATACCAGTTTATCTGTAGATTTTTGGTTTTAACCTCTTAGCAGAGCGGAGAGCACCATTTGCTCTGTGTTTTGGGTCCGCAGCAGAAAGAATAAGCTCCAGAGTTTTAATCACCTCTACAAACTGCAGCAACTGACCCTCCCAGTTTCACGAACAGCATCCTAAAAGCCACAGGTGGAGTGGTCAGAGTGTGTTTCCAACAGCAAAGTGCATCTTGACACCCCTGTGCTATTTCCCATCCTTCTCATCACTCAATATTTCCTAAAGTTAACCCTTCTCCACTCTTGGAGAGGTCACCTGTTTTGGATGAACTCTGGAAGAAGAGGGTGAGCCCGACAGAAACACCACATCCACTGCAGCTGTGCTTTGGGCAAGCTGGAAGCACAGCTGAGGACAGCACAGCGAGCCAGGTCTTGCTCAGCCAGGAGCACACGAGCCAGCAGCATCAGGATCAGTGCAGCCAAGCCAGCACAGGCCACACCACCTCTCCACAGCAGGGACTGCAGAAGTTCTGTGCCTGGCTTGTTTCTTGATGAGGAACCCATTGTTCCCTAAGCAGCACGAGGATCGTTAATCTGCTTTATTCTAGTGATTGATTCTCTCAAAGAACGGAAGGGAGAGGAGGGAGGGAAGGAAGTGATGGGAGGGAGGTAGGGAGGGAGGAAGATGAGGAGAATTTAGGGTAAGTGTAGAGTCTGGCATCTGGGCAAGAACAACCCCAGGGACCAGGATAGGCTGGGAACTAACCTGTTGGAGAGCAGCATAGGAGAAAGGGACCTGGGTGTCCTGGTGGACAGCAGGGTGACCATGAGCCAGCAACGTGCTTTTGTGGCCAAGAGGGCCAACAGCATCCTGGGGTGAATCAGAAGCAGGGTGGTTAGCAGAGCAAGAGAGGTTCTCCTCCCCCTCTACCCGGCCCTGGTGAGACCACATCTGGAGGATTGTGTCTAGTTGTGGGCCTCTCAGTTCAAGAAAGACATGGAGCTGCTGGAGGGAGTCCAGTGTAGAGCAACGAGGGCGATGAAGGAAGTGGAGCACCTCCCTGATGAGGAAAGGCTGAGGGAGCTGGGTCTTTTCAGCTTGGGGAAGAGGAGACTGAGCGCTGACCTCATTCATGTATGTGAAGGGTGGGTGTCAGGAGGATGGAGCCAGGCTCTGCTCAGTGGCATCTAGTGATAGGACAAGGGGCAGTGGGTGTGAGCTGGAACACTGGAGGTTCCACATCAATGTGAGAAGGAACTTCTTCATGGGAGGGTGACAGAGCCCTGGAAGGGGCTGCCCAGGGACATTGCAGAGTCCCTTCTCTGGGGACATTTAAAACCCTCCTGGACATGTTCCTGTGCAACTTGATCTAGGTGACCCTGCTGTGGCAGGGGGATTGGACTGGATGATCTTTCAAGGTCCTTTCTAATCCCTAATGTTCTGTGAGATAGGGTGAGAAGGGGGGCAAGGAGAAGAGGGGCAAGGAAGGAAACGGAGGAGAACAAAGAGAATGGAAAGCTGCTATAGAAAGAAATCTGTTTCTGGGAAGACCGTGGCCAGCTTTGCCATGTGCTTTCTACTTGGAGATTTGCTGAAAGAACAATAAATTGTTTCTTGACTCAACAACTGTAGACTCTGGGCACAATAATAGACATTATCTGGACACGATGTAAATTAAAACCAAACTAAATTACAAGCCTCTTGACTCTACATAAATAAATAGGCTGTTATGAGCTCCAGAAGATAATGATTTACACCAGTCCATCAGCAGATGACAAAGGGCTTTGCACCAGACAGGAAGACGGATTGCCTCTGCCTTCAGCCAACGGTTACGTAGGAGCAAGGCACAAACCTAGACGGGGCGCTAATGGCTGTCGTAAGTTTTGGAGAGTTTTCATCGTCTCTCCTGGCTGAGAAACACACAATATGGTTCATGTCAAGTGAAAGCTCAAGCCCCAAAAATGATTTATTGGATTCACTAGTCCTCTGTTGCACGCCAGCTTCCTTTTCTCGGCTGAAGTTTGAACAAATAAATTGGGAGACTTCAATTCTGTAAGAAATGTGAAGTTTGAGATTGACATCGTACTGGAACTCTACTGAAAATACAGGCTCTCCTGCTTCAGAGGACACCAAGCTGAGTGGTGCTGCCAACAAGCTGGATGGACAGGAGGTCATCCAGAAGGACCTGGGCAGGCTGGAGAGGGGTTCCAGGTGAACCTCACAAAGTTTGACAAGAGCAAGTGCAGGGTCCTGCCCCTGGGGCAGAACAATCCTCACTGCAGGATTCATTGTCCCTACAGGCTGAGGGAGGAGGGGACAGAGAGCAGCCCTGAGGGAAAGGACTTGGGCAGCTGGTGAATGAGAAGTTGGCCATGAGCAGACAGTGAGAGCCTGCGTTCCAGAAGGCCAATCGCATCCTGGGCTGCATCAGAAGCAGTGTGGCCAGCAGTGTGCCCAGGTGGCCAAGCACCTTGGCTTGTATTAGAAGTAGTGTGGCCAGTAGGGAAGTTGTCGTCCCCCTGTACTGCTGAGGTCACATCTTGAGTACTGGGTCCAGTTTTGGGCACCTGAGTGCAAGAGAGATGTGGAGGTGCTGGAGCAGGTGCAGAGGAGGGCAACCAAGCTGGTGAAGGGCCTGGAGAAGAAATCTGGTGAGGAAAGACTGAAAGAGCTGGGGCTTTTAAGTTTGAAGAAGAGGAGGCTGAGAGGAGACCTCATCCCTCTCTACAACTACCTGAAAGGACGTTGTGGAAAGGTTGGTGCTGGGCTCTTCTCACAAGCAATTAGTGATAGAACAAGAGGGATTCTGTGATTCAGATCAAGAGGGGGGACTCTGCGTCTCTGCTCTGCCCTGCCCTGATAAGACTTCACTTGGAGTCCTACATCCAGCTCTGGAGCCCTCAGGGCAGGAAGGTCAGGGACCTGATGGAGCAGAATCCAGAGAAGACCCTCTGCTTTGAGGACAGGCTGAGGGAGCTGGGATTGTTCAGCCTGGAGAAGAGAAGGCTTCAGGAGAACCAGAGGCAATCTTCCAGTTCCTGAAGGGGACTTAAAGAAGGCTGCAGAGGGACTGTTTACAAAGGCCTGGAGTGATAGGATGAGGAGTAATGGTTTCACATTAGAGAAGGACAGATTGCAATGGGAACTTAGGAAGAATTGGAGACTGAAGGGTGACCCCATTAGTGTCTATAAGTATGTGAAGGGTGGGTGTCAGGAGGATGGAGCCAGGCTCTGCTCAGTGTCATCTAGTGATAGGACAGGGGGCAGTGTGTGTGAGCTGGAACACAGGAGGTTACTCACATCAATATGAGAAGGAACTTCTTCCCAGTGAGGGTGACAGAGCATTGGAAGGGGCTGCCCAGGGTGGGTTGTGGAGTCTCCTTCTCTGGAGACATTTAAAACCCACCTGGAATTGTTCCTGTGTGACTTGGTCTAGGTGATCCTGCTGTGACAGGGGGATTGGACTGGATGATCTTTCGAGGTCCCTTCCAATCCCTAATGATTGAAGAGCAGTCAAGACGTGCTACGAGCATCAAGCCTTCGCGGTTAAAGGAGTGACTGTGTGGTTCTCTCAACGGGAGAGGTCTGTGAAACCAATCATGTGTCTAAACTTGTTCTTTATGATTCATCTAATGCTTCCACTAGTATGAGTTGTTGAAAATACTAGTAGAACGTTTTCAGCTGGTTTTACCTTCATTTTTTAAAAGGGATCCTTTGGTAGAAGAAATAATGATTGGATTATTTCTAACCCAACCTATTGGCTGACTTTGAAATCAGAAATAAGGTTCTAATTATAGTGTTTGCACAGCCAATTATAGCACAAGCCCACGGCCAAAAGGCCACATATATTTAGAAAAGAAGTTTTACTTTCTCAGCTTATATTTTTCTGCTTCAACACATCATCACTTTGATTGTTTCATGTGACATGGAGCCAAAATACATGAAGTATATTATGTGAGAGTGGATTGAAAATAGGTTTAACTGTTTGAACCAAAAAACCCCCTCAGCTACTTATACCTTGCTCTTCATTTTTGCATAGTGGTAGTTTTTAAATGGCTTCAGCTTCTTTTGGTTTCATGTCCTTGAAACGTTTCAGTCTGCACATAAAACAGTTGGTGAAGGGATCAGAGAATCACAGAGCATCAGGGATTGGAAGGGACCTCCAAAATTGGAAGTGACCTCAAAAGATCATCCAGTCCTATCCCACTGCCAGAGCAGCATCACCTACACCAAGTCCCACAGGAACACATTTCAACATGTTTCAACAGGGCACAAAACCTAAGTGACAGCAGAGAAATTTAGAATTAATAAGGAATTTAAAGTTTTTTAAAACTTCTGAATGTCCCTGTCTGATTTTCAAAAGTGCCCACAGACAAGAAGAGAATCGAGCAATTTGTGTTACTTCTCATTATTTGGATCTATTGGTACGAGTTCAAAATGAGCTCTAGAGACACACAGATATATATTTTATATATAAATATAAATAAATGGAAAGATATAGGCAAATATTAATATGCTTATATATACAATAAATATAAATACATAGAAACATATGGGCACATATTAATATATAGGAAATAAATACATACACTATGTATAGATATAATGAAACATATATATAGTAGATAAAATACATTTATGTGTATATA
>VXBP01000479.1:0-24189 GCA_013400115.1 Rhinopomastus cyanomelas | reverse complement strand
TTTTTATATCTTTTTATATTTATATATATTTTATAGTTATATAAATGTATTTGATATTTCTATAAATGTATTTGATATTAATAATAATATTAATATATTAATATTAATAATATTATGAAATGTCACTGTCAGGAGGGGGCTGGTTAGTAGACCCTCCTCTACTCTGCCCTGCTGAGATCGCGTCTGGGGAATATTGTGGCCAGTTCTGGGCCACTCAGTTCCAGAAGGACACAGAACTGCTGGAGAGAGTCCAGCACAGAGCCACAGAATCACAGAACATCAGGGATTGGAAGGGACATCGAAAGATCTTCCAGTCCAATCCCCCCACCACAGCAGATCTCCTAGACCAAGTCACACAGGAACACATCCAGGTGGGTTTTGAATATCTCCAGAGATGGAGATTCCACAACCTCCCTGGGCAGCCCCTTCCAGTGCTCCATCACCCTCACCGGGAAGAAGTTCCATAAGAGAGCTTATGAAAAGATTTCACCACATTAAATGTGAATTAAATCTAGTTATGGTTGTTACTCCGATAGTAATTTAGGGAAAGCACAAAGGCTTATGAGAGTGAAGGTTCTTTCTAGTCAAAGATCATAGTTTTGCTGCATCTCTTGTCCTGATAGCCCCAATATTGAATCTCAGAATCACTGAGGTTGGAAGAGACCCCCAAGTTGAGCCATCAACCCACCCACCCCCTGCCTACCAAACCCTGTTTTCAGGCAGCAGATCCATGCATTTTCTGAACCCCTCCAGAAGCAGTGACTCCACCACCTCCCTGAAGGCAGCTATATATAGCCAGCACATTATCCCAGCAGAAAGCACACTGGGCAGAGCTTTCCAGAGGAATATGCATTTTGAGCCTGTTTGGGTTGGAGCTTAATCAAGTATCTCCAAGAATTACTGTTTATTTCTTGCCTCTGGGTTCCTTGTTTGCTTCCAAAAGATAAGATCTTGAACACAGATACCTGTACTCACCGTCAGTGTCTTCTAGTGAGCGTGGGCAACCTTTGATCACATTTACGTGACCCCTAAGGTTTCTATTTCATAAGTCTTTGGTCTGCCCCAAAGCACTGCAGGTCCAGCTCCAAAGAAAACGTAACGCTATAACCTACTGCGAGTTCCAACGCGCGAGCGCAAGGGAGGGCAGTTATCGCAGCGAGGAAGGAGTGAACCGAGTGCATCCAGGGTTGAAGGGACGTGCACACAGAATCCTCACAGTCCAGTTGGTAACTTGTTTCACAGCTGGGATGAAAGCTCTGTGAGATGATCTGAACACTGGAAGGGGCTGCCCAGGGTGGTTGTGGAGTCTCCTTCTCTGGAGATATTTAAAACTCACCTGAATACATTTCTGTGTCACTTGGTCTAGGTGGTCCTGCTCTGGCAGGGGGATTGGACTGGATGATCTTGTGAGGTCCCTTCCAATCCCTAATGTTCTGTGCTTCTGTGAGAAGGATGGCTTCTCTAGAAGTCAGTGTGTTGTGGAAAAGGCAGAATTTACACAAGGACATGGAAAGGCAGTACCTCGAGCAACCATCACCCTCACCATGAAGAAGTTCTTTCTGGTATTTATATGGAACGTCCTCTATTCCAGCTCGCACCCAGTGTCCCTCGTCCTATCACTAGATGACACTGAGCAGACCCTGGCTCCATCCTCCTGACACCCACCCTTCACATATTTATAGACATTAGTGAGGTATAAATCAGTTAATACCTAGGTATTGTATCTTCCTATAAATATTTGACAATAGTTAAATATTTAATATTTCATGTTTAATAATTATTAATAAATAATAATTATATTTATATAATGAGTAAACATTACAGAACTTGGATAATGACAAGAGATACTGAAGGAAGAACAACAATTAAGCAGTGAACATCAAGACTACTCTTGGTATTCAAGTTCTGCTTTGCTTCCATCACAAACATCTGGAGCGAGGGCGACAAAGCTGGTGAAGGGCCTGGAGAACAAACCTTCTGAGGAGAGACTGAGAGAGTTGGGGCTGAATGAATTTATGATCTGAAGCTTCTTCCATCTGGAACACTGCCCTGGAGATATCATACAATCATAGAAAGGGTGAGGTTGGAAGTGACCTCCACAGGTCCAACCTCCCTGAATTGCGCAGGGACACCTTCAACTAGATTAGGTTGCCCAGCCTCACCCTTAGTGACCTCCCATCCAGGGATGGGCCCTCAGTTCCCAACTTGGGCAACCTGTTCCAGTGTTCAGCCTCCCTCATACATATTCTTCTCTGCTCCTTCTGTCAGCTCTTTTCTTAGACTGGCACTCACAGTACCCACATGACACAGGGCTGCTCATAGCAGCGTGGACAGTTAAGGAACATTAGGGATTAGAAGGGACCTCAAAAGATCATCTAGTCCAACTCCCCTGCCACAGCAGGATCCCCTAGACATCCACAGAAGTTAGCCCACTTTCACCTAGCCAAGGTGCTAGTTTTGCAGCTAAACACTAAAGGTGCTCTACATACTCCAAACCCAGAGCTCTCTTGCTTTCTTTTCTTTCCTGCTTTCTCTTCTTTCTTGCTTTCTTTTCTTGGAATGAGAGACCCTCTGGTGATCAATAGAGGAACTGAAAACAGTGTGATTTGCTCAGGAGTTTCAAAGTTCTCCCTACGCCAAGAAGTTAACAAGAGAGGAATCGGGTTTTCGATCATGCTGGGTCTGTGGACAGTTGATTGCCAACAGGAAAAGTGCAGGAATTAGAGAGAGGTGAACATGTTAAAGTAGTGATTCAGCCTGGCTTTTTAAATGCACACTTCAGTCACATAGGCAGCGCGTTAATTCTTATGTTTCCCAGAATCACAGAACGTTAGAGATTAGAAGGGACCTCGAAAGATCATCTAGTCCAATCCATCTGATGCAGTAGAGTCACCTAAACCAAGTCACACAGGAACATGTCCAGGTGGGTTTTAAATGTCTCCAGAGAAGGAGGCTCCACAACCCCCCTGGGCAGCCCCTTCCACTGCTCTGTCACCCTCATCATGAAGAAGTTCCTTCTGACATTGATGTGGAACCTCCTATGTTCCAGCTCACACCCACTGCACCTCACCCTATCACCACATGTCATGGAGAAGAGCCTGGCTTTATCCTCCTAGCACCCACCCTTCACATATTTATAGACATGAATGAGGTCACCCCTCAGTCTCCTCTTCTCCACCGCCTTAATCAACCTTGTTGCTCTGCGCTGGACCCTCTCCAGCAGCTCCACATCTCTCCTGAGCTGAGGGGCCCAGAACTGGATACAATCCTACAGATGTGATCTCACCAGGGCAGAGTAGAGGGGGAGAAGAACCTCTCTTAATCTCTTAACCACCCCTGTTCTGATCCATCCCAGGATGCTGTTGGTCCTCTTGGCCACAAGAGCACACTGCTGGCTCATGGCCATCCTGCTGGCCACCAGGACACCCAGGTCCCTTTCTCCTACACTGCTCTCCAACAGGTCAGTCCCCAGCCTATCCAGGTACCTGGGGTTGTTCTTGCCCAGATGCCAGACTCTACACTTACCCTTGTTATACTTCATTACATTTCTCTCTGCCCAGCTCTCCAGCCTGTCCAGGTCTCGCTGAATAGCAGATCATCTAGTCCAATCCCCCATTTAGTGGATGTTGAGTAGTTACACATGAGCATAGGCTCCTGAAAGTGCATGGGGCAGGAAAAGGCTGAGAACTAGAAAGAGAGAGCACTGAACTGAGCTGTGCCCTTGTGTGCATCTGTTGAACCACTTACTTCCACGCTGAATAAATGAGGCGGCACAGTGCGTGGATCAGCAGCGGCTCATCTGCGGCTGTGAGCGTTTGGCCGGAGTCTGCAGGCCTGCTGTTCCTGGCACAAGCTCCCCTGCTAGAGCTGCTGCCATCAGTGGAGCTGCGAGTGTTTTCTGCGTCTCGTTGGCAGCATGAAATGTTCCAGAAGTGCAGCTGTTACGTCAGCGGGGATGTGTGTCAGTGCAGGACGATACAGAAAGAGAAGCACGAGATTAATCCTTTGAGAGGTCGACTGTTTGCTTCGTAATGTCACAAACCCAGCCCCCGACACTGCCTGACCTGTCTAGGATCTGGGAGCACTTCAGTTCTGCTCCCATACTGTACAGGAGGTCACGATGACATTATGGCACAGCGATCAGACTCTGGTGTCTGAAAAGCTCTGTAACTCCCACTCCACTAGTTTCAGGCTCTGTTTCAAACCATTTTTTAGTTCTAGTCATTCAGAGAGAGCACTTGGGTTATACTCTTCAACCAGAGCTGTAGGAATCTCTTCCCTCATTGTAGGACTGAGGATGCACGAGCTCCTCTACTCGCATAACATAGTACCAGGCAGGAGGATTGAACTAGATGATAAAGCCTGCCTGGATGTGTTCCTGTGTGACTTGGTCTAGGTGGTCCTGCTGTGGCAAGTGGATTGGACTGGATGGTCTTTTGAGGTCCCTTCCAATCCCTAATGATTCTGAGTCTGTGATACATTCCTGTGTGACTTGGTCTAGGTGGTCCTGCTGTGGCAGGGGGATTGGACTGGAGGGTCTTTTGAGGTCCCTTCCAATCCCTCATGTTCTCTGATACTCTAACGTTGAGCGAATAACTGCCTGAAGTAACCCCACCTATTTCCTGCACTGAGGGCAGCATCACAGCTGTAGTGCATTACAGATGTCAGCCCTGGGCAAGCATATACCACAGATGGGTATCTCTGGAGCTTCTGTGTTTCTTTGTGAATATAAATCATGTTCTTTGCCTTCACAATATAGAAACAGTCCTGCCAAGGTGCTGCTGCGAGGATGATGCACAGTTTGATATCACCCTATGCTCTGGGCAACCAGCCTTCTTGTTAAAAATCACAGAGGGAGCCAGGATATTGTACCACACCCTACAAGCAAAACAGCACCACCACAACCATGACCCAGAAGAGCTTTAGATAGTTTGTTCCTTTCCTCATTCTTTTCAATTCCTTTGAATTCATGGCTTAAATAATTGTCATTGATCACTTCAGCTCTATGTCTGAGTGCCCCAGCTGCGAAATGGGGATATTACTGTCTCTGTGAGTCACACAGCAGATGTCACAGAACATTAGGGATTGGGAGGGACCTCCAAAGGTCATCTAGTCCAAACCCACCTGCATATGTTCCTGTGCGACTGGATGTAGCTGATCCTGCTGTGGCGTGGGGATGGGACTAGATGGTCCTAGATTGGACTAGATCTTTCGAGGTCCCTCCCAATCCCTAATGTTCTGTGATGCTGTAAAAAAGTGACATAAAATTGCCAACCTTTCAACTGACTTTCTCAGCAGATGTTATAGTTGTGATGCTTCGGCTGCGCCGTTGAACTTGTCCAAATGCACTGGCTGGGTCCCAAGGGTCCGGACACCAGCTGATGTCACGCTCATCTACACGTTGGCTCTTAAGCAAAACCAAACCCTGATTTTTTTTTCCAAAGAGACTAATAAAAAACCTACATCAAACCCCCTGAAACGGGCTGGGCAGATAGACAACTGTGTTGGTTAATGGGTTGCAAATGCCGAGGCACTACATTAATCTGCGAGCGACTCGAGCCTTCCTTCTCCCCCGCGTTCGCCGTGTAAACAGGCTCACCAGCAGCAGATTTGCAATTTTCCAAAACATGTTTGAAATTCAGGTTCTGAGGCCCTTCTCCTCTCTTTTTCCACTGCACAAGCAACAGAAACTGGGTTCCAGACCAGAAAAAATTTCAAGCAGCAAAAAAAAGATGGCAACGACAAACCCAGACGAAACCCATGTCCAACGAATTGTTCTGCTGGTCCAGTGGGAAAAACTAAGAGGATGGTTCTTGGCCTGAAGTGTGAAATGTGATCTACACTGGATTTTGTCCCTTGCTTTTGTGTCTTCTTCTGAAATATGGTGGGAAATTCACAGAATGATTGAGGCTGGAAAAGCCCTCTGAGCTCATCCAGCCCAGACCAGGACCTAACATCACCACATCAGGGCACTAAGGGCCACAGCCAGGCTGGCCTTAAACACCTCCAGGGATGGAGACTCCCCCACTACCCTGGCCAGTCCATTTCAGTGTCTGATCCCCCTCTTCATGAGGAAGGGCTTCCTAGTACCCAACCTAAGCCTCCCCGGCAGCTATAGGCTCTGCCCTCTCGTCTTGGTGCTGGTTGCCTGAGAGAAGAACCTGACCCCCACCTGACTACAACCTCCTTTCAAGGAGCTGAAGAGAGAGAGGAAGTCCCCCTGAGTCTCCCCTTCTCCAAGCTAAAGACCTCCAGCTCCCTCAGCCTCTCCTCATCAGACTCACTCCAGTCCCTTCCCCAGCCTCACTGCTCCTCTGCATCTACTCCAGCCCTTCCATCTCTTTCTTGAAGTGAGGGGCCCAGAACTGCCGCCAGTACTCAAGTGCCCAGTACAGGGGGAGAATTACATCCCTAGCCCTGCTGGCCACACTTGCTGATACAAGGCAGGATGCCACTGGCCTTCTGGACCACCTGGGTACACTGCTGGCTCCTGTTCAGCTGGCTATCAAACAGTCCTGCCAGGTCCCTCTCTGCCAGGCTGCTCCGCAGCCCCTCATCCCCCAGTCTGTAGCTGCAGGCGGTTACTGTCCTTCCATCACTTCCAAATCAAAACCAAGTTCTTACATTGCTAATGTAAGTTACGAAGTTCTGAGTAGACCACAGAATCTTCCTCTTAACTTACACATCCTCTAACAGAACGAGTTTCAGTCAGGGGCTGTGATAAACAATGCCTGTAATGGGTGGCTCATTAAAGAGGTTGACTGAAAGCAGAGACCTAGATGGTCTTTCAAGGTCCCTTCCAATCCCTAATGTCCTGTGATTCTGTGACTTGGTCTAGGTGACCCTGCTGTGGCAGGAGGATTAGACTACATGATCTGTTGAGGTCCCTTCCAATCCCTAATGTCCTGTGATTCTGTGACATTCCTTTTGATGTCCTCAGGCTTCTGAGATAAGGGTCACTTCCAAGTCTTTTCAGTTTTCTGCTCAGCAGCAAGCCTCCAGTCTGTTACCAGTTAAACCATTGTGTGTAACACACTGTCATACTGGGGGGGCTCTGTCCAACCCATGCTAGGTATGGTTTCTACATACAGAGCTGGGAAAGTGGGTGAGTCTGCATCATGCACCACAGCCTTAGGTCCTGCCTTCTGTGAGGGAGAGGAGAAATCATGAAACAACCTGGTGCCAAATGCTTCATCACCATGTCTGCAGCTGTTTGTGGAGAGGGATGGTCCCTGCTGCCTGCAGAACTTCACCGTCTCTCCTCTCGGACACAAGCCTAAAACGTGCCCAGACATTCTTACTTCCTCCCTGAGAAGTGAAGAGCTTAAAACAAGAATCCTCATGACTTCAACTTGTGAGGAGCTGAAACGTGGCCAGCACAGTTCTTCAGAAGTTATTTAAAAATAGCCTGTGGGAAAGCCACAAACAAAGTCAGTGTTTTTTATTTGTAGTATCTCTTGTTTGAAACTGGGAGGATACCAGCTGGTACAGGCAGTGCCTCGGAGGGACCTGACTGCTGATGGTATCGCAGACCCACTGAACATTAGGGGTTGGAAGGGACCTCCAAAGATCATCTAGTCCAATCATAGAATCATTAGGGGTTGGAAGGGACCTCCAAAGACCATCCAGTCCAATCNTCTCCAGTGACGGAGACTCCACAACATCCATGGACAGCCCGTTCCAGTGCTCTGTCACCCTCACTGGGAAGAAGTTCCTTCTCATATTGATGTGGAACCTCTTACATTCCAGCTCACACCCACTGCCCCTTGTATTAACAACACAGCTTTGAAACCTGTGTTCCTTTGGGTTGGAAAACAAATAGGTAAGACACCAATAGTCACTTAGAACCAGACACTGTGTTCTAACTCCCATTTATAGAGACCTTTATAATAGCCTTTATCATTTCCTATGGAACATGTCCTGTGGATCAAAGATTTGCAGGCTGCTCCAGTACCCTTTGCCTCACGTGAGGCACGAGTTTCTGCTCTACCCTTGCTTGGACAGGTCGGCTCGTGCAGCTGGGATCGCACTAATAGACTTTTTGTCTTTGAGGAGCGTTGCTCCCTGAGGACCAGGGCTGCTCAGGCTGCCTTTTGGCAGGGGCACAAAGGGGATGGAAAGGTTTTTGGCACACTCTTATTCCCAGGTCCTCCCTGCAGCACACTTGTTTTGGCAGCTCGGCCCCACCGTTACATTCGCAGTATACATCCCGTGTTTGCTTGGCACAGCTAAACACATACTTTACACACCAAAGCTTTCAGCTGGTGTTTAGCACCAGCAGGGTAGGGTCGTTATTGTTTCTTCTGGTCCTCATCTCTGAAATCCACCACAAAACTTTCAGATGAACTTAGTTTTGAGCCTGGCTCTTCACAGTGTTATCTAGTGATAGGACAAGGGGCAATGGGTGTCAGCTGGAACACAGGAGGTTCCACATCAATATGAGAAGTAATTTCTTCACAGTGAGGGTGACAGAGCCCTGGAAGGGGCTGTCCAGGGGGGTTGTGGAGTCTCCTTCACTGGGGATGTTTAAAACCCACCTGGATGTGTTCCTGTGTGACTTGGTCTAGGCGATCGCAGCAGTCGCCGTAACAGGGTTACAGCTACAGGAATGTACGGGTTGACTATAACATCTTTTCTTTTTTAAGAAGAGTCTTAGTGCTTTGGATTCAAAAACGCGGCTTGCAAGCACGTAATTTTCCTTCTCCTGAGCTGACCCACGAGTAAGTGGCTTGGCAGCTCACTGAGGCCAAAACTGCCTGCATCTGGGTAGCCGTGGCCGTGATAGCACTCCTTCTGACCAGCAAATGCTGGCTGCTGCTGCTGAACTGTGTGTCAAACACCTGTGTGCTTCCAGGGTGTGTTCTTGCGGGGTTTGTTGCCTGCTCTGGCAGTCATTTTCTGTGCCAACTCTGTACTTAATACTGTGAGATACTCAGCTAAGGATGACTACTCAAGCTTGACTGATAGTCAGATTTATTCTGACAAAGGTTGGAGCTTTTTTGCACAAGTGTAGGATTTACTTTTCCCTGGGTGGGTTTCTAGGCAGCCATGATGATTTGAAATAAGTGACCTGGTTCCTGTCACTACAATGGAAGCATTTTTCTTAGCTCACAGAATCACAGAACATCGGGGATTGGAAGGGATCTTGAAAGATCATCCAGTCTAATCCCCCTGCCATAGCAGGATCACAAAATCATAGAACATCAGGAAATGGAAGGGATCTTGAAAGATCATCCAGTCTAATCCCCCTGCCATAGCAGGATCACAAAATCATAGAACATCAGGAAATGGAAGGGATCTTGAAAGATCATCCAGTCCAATCCACCTGCCACAGCAGGATCACAGAAAATCAGGGACTAGAAGGGGCCTCAAAACATCATCCAGTCCAGTCACCCTGCCACAGCAGGATCACGGAACACCAGGGACTGGAAGGCACCTTCAATGAAAAGAAGTTCTTTCTCATATTGATATGGAACCTCCTATGTTCTAGCTGACACCCATTGCTCCTTGTCCTATCCCTAGATGCAAGTGATTGAGCAGAGCCTGGCTCCATCCTCCTGACACCCACCCTTCACACATGATCAACACTCATGAGGTCACCCCTCAGTCTCCTTTCCTCTAAGCTGAAGACACACAGCTCCCTCAGCCTTTCCTCATCAGGGAGGTGTTCCACTTCCTTCATCATCCTCATTGCTCTACACTGGACTCCCCGAGAAGTTGCCTTTTTACTTCCATTCGAATGGCACCATCTTTCAGGGAGCTTCTGCAGAGGTTAAACTACAGTGAAACTGAACCACAGGAAAAAACCACAAGAAGAATACAAAGCAGCCTAAGCAGGAGAAAAAGGCTCTGCTAAATGAGTCAGCAGGTGACCCAGATTGTGGCTAGAGCTGACAAACAGCTTGCAGCAAGCCAAAAGTGCATGCGTTACTTGGGTTGCTCGAGGATGGGGCAATAGGAAGTGCAGGAGTAACTGTAGAAAGTACCAGGACAATTGCAGCATCTTAGGAAATCAGAGACCAAACTCCCTGTTTGGCATTTCTCCACTTGTTAAACACAGTCAGGCTCTGCTCAGGGGCATCTGAAGACAGGACGAGGGGCAGTGGGTGTCAGCTGGAACAGAGGAGGTTCCACATCAATCTGAGAAGGACCTTCTTCCCAATGAGGGTGACAGAGCACTGGAAGGGGCTGCCCAGGGGGTTTGTGGAGTCTCCTTCTCTGGAGACACTTAAAACCCACCTAGAACTGTTCCCGTGTGACTTGGTCTATGTGATCCTGGTGTGGCAGGGGGATTGGACTGGATGATCTCTCGAGGTCCCTTCCAGTCCCTAATGTTCTGTGATTCTGTGATACAGCCCACTGCTTCGCCGCAAGAATTGGTGACTCACAACCCAGTCAGCAGGTAGGAAGGGAGCAGAAACCCGTGCTCTGAGGGAAAACTGGAAAATGCTATTTGTGAGGTTGTGTGAAACTCTGAGGCCTCTCCAAGGAGCTGTGAGGAGATCAATGATGGGTGGATTTTCAGAGGTAAATTTGAAAACACATTCTTGACACAAGTGCTGTCATTATAGAATCATTAGGGATTGGAAGGCACCTCGAAAGATCATCTAGTCCAAACCCCCCAAATTTATTCCAAATCTCACCTCACTCCTCCAGAGTGAACCGTGCTAGGACTTCTCTGAGAAGATCAAACTAATTTTAAAAGCTGAAAACATGTTTTTTAACATAATTCTTGGAAATTGCTGGCCCTTTCCGTCAGATGATTTTATTATTTTTTTTTAAATATTCCAGCTGAAGTAGAAACCCAGCATGGAAAATTTCAGTCCAAATGGTCAAACTTTGGCAAAGTCATTACGAAGAGGTTGCCAGCTCTTTATGAGGAAGTGTCAGATGGCCTTAACAACAGGCAGTTTTATCAGTGGGGCTATAAGGCAGAGAGCTATGTGCACACACACTAACTGTTGGAGATATTTCTCCTTACAAAGGGTCTCCCCTTACCACATAGATCTTCACTGAATACCTGGTGGCCTACAATGCTAGGAACGTTTTCGTTGGCAAGCGAGCGATATGACTGCATCGCCTACATACGGCAAAGCCACGACTGTTCGAGCAGCATTATGCCAGGGCAGACTCTAAGCCAGAAAATACTACTGTGTTTTGTTTCTATCACACACTGCAGAAACGGTTTAGACAGTTCAACTTACTTTGTTTTTTTACAGATCCTCTGTTTTTCTTCCTCGTGTGTTGTTTGAATGAAGGGAAGGGTCCTTCCATCACCAGACACACGAATATCCAACTAAAAGCTGTGGCGGGTGGGGGATTAGATTAGATGATCCTTCAAGGTCCCTTCCAATCCCTAATGATTCTTTGATTCTAAATATATGTTTTCATTTGAATCAAAATAAGCCTGTGTAAAGATCTGACTTCTGTACAATCATGGAATCATTCAGGCTGCAAAAAACCACTGGGATCATCAAGTCACAGAATCACAGATCATTAGGGATTGGAAGGGACCTCGAAAGATCATCCAGTCCAATCCCCCTGCCAGAGCAGGATCCCCTAGATCCAGTCACACAGGAACACATCCAGGTGGGGTTTAAGCATCTTCAGAGAAGGAAACTCCCAACTATCAACCCTACTCTACAATTTCACCCCTAAACCAGATACCCAGCACAACATGTAAGCATCTTTTAAACTCATCCAGGGATGGCAACTCAACCACCTCCCTGGGAAGCCCATTCCAGTGCCTGACCACCCTTTCTGGGTAAAAATTCTGCCTAATATCTAGTCTAAACCTGCCCTGTTGTAGCTTGAACCCATTCCCTCTTGTTCTACGACTAATCACTTGTGAGTAGAGACCAGCACCAGCCTCTCCACAAAAACGTCCTTTCAGGTAGTTGTAGAGAGGGATGAGGTCTCCCCTCAGCCTCCTCTTATCTCTGATCTACTTGAAAACAAATACTTGTTTCTGTCAGACACATGGACAAAGAAAAGTGGAAACTGATATGTGTGAAGCAAGGAAACACATTCTGTAGGATATAAGATCATAGGGGCAAAATACCCTCAGATAGCCTCCTTTAAATGGCAGGAGGAAACAAGCTACTGTGACTACAATGATGTGGGAGCTGTGCAGCAAGACAACAACAGTTTTACTACTTTTTACTCCTATCATCCATAGGAAGTTGCAGTGCAGCTAAGCCCTCACATATCAAATCTTTGAGATTTTTGTGTGACAACAAGTTTGGTCTCAGCATCTTCAATTCACGTCTCACGCAAACCAGTTAAGCCACACTGGAACCAGACACAGGTGGTCACACAGACATACTGGTCTCTTACACTGGCAGGGGAAGGGATAAAGAATCACAGAACATGAGGGATTGGAAAGGAAAATCATCCAGTCCAATCCCCCCACCACAGCAGGATCACCTAGATCTCTCCTCTTGCTCTGATCTAGTCTCTACAGTAATTCACTCCCCAGTGTCCTGCTTGGCCTTGATGTTTTCTCTCTGCACACACACTGCTGGCTTTAAACACAGCTTTGTACTAGAAAACTTGGTCTTCGCTGTCTAGTTCAACTTAATTGAAGTTGTTCTTGGAAAAAATCATTCTCCTCCAAGGTCTATTCTGTGTCCTTTGTCTTTTATCTATTTCATGTATTATTGCGATTCGCTTTCTTGAGCATCGCCCCGGGCACCTCGGAGAGTTGGAAGTTGGTGGCTGTGTAAATAAACTCACTGTTGTTCCAGATGTTTGTTTCATTCAAGGGCCAAATCCTGCTCACAATTAAATGAGGGAAATCCTGCTGCTTTCACTGTGGTTGCTGCATAAAAAATGAAAGCAAGCCCTGGCCTCAAGTCTGCTTTAGCTGTTGTTTACTTCATAGCTTTAACACCCGTCGTGTAAGACAGCTCTTTCGTTTGCAGACAGTCTCCTCACTTTTCTTTCGGTGGAAGGAATTATCTACCTTGTCTCAACACCCTATTCTACCTCTGCACAGATGTCATAGCATCACAGAATCATTAGGGATTGGAAGGGACCTCGAAAGATCATCCAGTCCAATCCCCCCGACACAGCAGCATCACCCACACCAAGTCACACAGGAACACGTCCAGGCAGGTTTCAAACCTCTCCAGAGAAGGCGGCTCCACAACCTCCCTGGGCAGTCCCTTCCAGTGCTCTGTCACCCTCACTGGGAAGAAGTTACTTCTGATATTTATATGGAACCTCCTATGTTCGAGCTTTCCTTGTCCTATCAACAGATGACATTGAGCAGAGCCTGGTTCCATCCTCCTGACACCCACCCTTCACATATTTATAAACATTAATGAGGTCACCCCTCAGTCTTTTCTCCAAGCTCAAGAGACTCAGCTCCCTCAGCCTTTCTTCATAAGGGAGGTGCTCCAATTCCTTCATCATCCTCATTGCTCTGAGCTGGACTCCCTCCAGCAGCTCTGTGTCCTTCTTGAACTGAGGGGCCCAGAACTGGACACAATAGCTCAGATGTGATCTCACCAGTGCAGAGTAGTGGGGAGAAGAACCTCTTTATATCTGCCAACAACCCCCCCTTCTGATCCACCCCAGGATGCTGTTGGCCCTCTTGGCCACAAGGGCCCATTGCTATCCTGCTGTCCACCAGGACCCCCAGGTCCCTTTCTCCTACGCTGCTCTCCAACAGGTCAGTCCCCAGCCTATCCAGGTACCTGAAGTTGTTCTTGCCCAGATGCCAGACTCTACACTTACCCTTGTTATAGTTCATTCAGTGTCTCCCTGCCCAGCTCTCCAGCCTGTCCAGGTCTTGCTGGATGGCAGCACAGTCTGCAGGGGTGTCGGTGACACCACCCAGCTTTAATCCTTCCTTTTACGTATGTTTGGTGATATTTGAGTTCATACCCCAGGCAGTCAAACTCCACATACTGCAGCAACAGACAGGAAGAAGACTGCTCCAAATCTAAAGAGCAGGTAGCAAAGATATACAGAGAATGCTAGAGGCGATGAAGTAACGCTCCAGTGCTCACTGGAAAATTCTTCACAAGTTAAATCTTTACCAGTTGTCCACTTATTTCAAACAGTATCTGTATTAAATTATTTCTATTCATTTGCTTATTCTGCGGTTTCTGTTTTCATTTAAGTTATTTTAAAAGCAGTTCTGTAAAGCACTTACTCCCCTAAAGGACAGCTTTAAAGCCTGGGTTCCCAGCTCAGGTGCTGGAACATTGCCACCCGGTTCTCACAGGGAGGTCGCAAGTCCTGAGAACGTTCGTCAAGCAGACAAAGCTAACTGCTGAGTTTTAAAAGCTACAGGACATTAGGGATTGGAAGGGACCTCATAAGATCGTCTAATCCAATCCCCCTGCCACAGCAGAACCACCTAGACCAAGTCGCACACAAACACATCCAGGTGGGTTTTGAACATCTCCAAGGGAGGAGACTCCACAACCCCCCTGGGCAGCCTGATCATAGGATGTTAGACCCGTTTTAATCCCTTCAGTGCAGCAGCCTCGACTTTATACCTATGCAGTCAAAATGTGTTATTTCTATCTAAATCACAGCACTCAACATTCCCATCCAAAAATACATCCTCTGAAGCGGAAAGTGCCTGTCACACAAGACTCCTGCCAAGAGGCAAATGCTCAAAAAATACGGGAAACAAGATACCTGATTTCTCGTAAACTGTATTAAATGATTTTTTTTATTCAATGAAAAAACGACTCCAATAATTGCCATTGGTCACGTTACGGTTTATAAAAAGCTAGTTTGTTGTCATCAACAGCTACATCCAAATCACATAGGTTACTTGACTACCAGCTTTAAAGTATGTTTACAAAATCACTCTGGGTGGAAAAGACCCCTGGGATCATCAAGGCAAACCATCCACCCTACCCCTAAACCACATCCCTCAACACCTCATGCAGACCATCTTTAAACACATCCAGGGATGACAACTCAACCACCTCCCTGGGAAGCCCATTCCAGTGCCTGACCACCCTTTCTGGGAAAAAAATTCTTCCTAATATCAAGTCTAAACCTCCCCTGTTGTAGCTTGAACCCCTTACCTCTTGTTCTATGACTAGTTGCTTGTGAGAAGAGACCAGCACCAACCTCTCCACAAAAACGTCCTTCCAGGTAGTTGTAGAGAGGGGTGAGGTCTCCTCACAGCCTCCTCTTCAAACTAAAGAGCCCCAGCTCTTTCAGTCTCTCCTCATCAGATGACTCTCCAGGCCATAGTTTATCAAACTATGTTGATCCTTTTTGGAAGGACCCTGCTATAGCTAAAAAAATGGTCTTTGCACTGTTTTTGCCCGAGTGTTGTGTTGAGTGGGAAAGGAGCGGTCAACCTCAAAGACTTCTGCTAAAGATAGACTTTGCTGTGGCAGGGGGATTGGACTAGATGATCTTTCGAGTTCCCTTCCAACCCCTAATGCTCTGTGATCAGGAAAAACCTTTTCACTGTGAGGCTGACAGAGCCCTGGCACAGGCTGCCCAGAGAGGTTGTGAGGTCTCCCTCTCTGGAGAGTTTCAGAACCTAGTTGGACACAACCTTATGTGACCTGATCTAGGGAATCCTGCTTCAGCAGAGTTGGACTGGATCATCTTTTGAGATCACTTCCAAGCCCTAACTTTTATAATTCCCAGTCAGACTCCATGACCAGGATTTCTGGAAGCTGGGATGTTATAGAATCATAGAACAGTTTCAGCTGGAAGAGATCTTCAAGATCATTGAGTCCAGTCTTTTCCTAGCCCTATCAGCACCACTAAAGCCTGTCCCCCAACACATCTACCCTTCCCTTAAACACTTCCAGGGGTGGGGACTCAACCTCCTATCTGGGCAGGCTGTTCTAGTATCTGACACGTGCCTTGTGGCTGGCAGAATGCTTTGCTAAACCATAGCAAGGTTGCCAAGTAGAGAGAAGTTTTGACTAACGAGCGGTTTTGTCTGGTGTCTGATAACGTTCAAACCCCAGATCACACTTGCACTGTGCATGGATGATTTGAAGACCTCCCTTTGTCTCTTCCTGGCTCATCTTATTACTGGTCTACACATGACTGTTGCAATAATTGTATTTTTAATTCAGCACGTGCAAATGACTGACCTGTTGGAGAGCAGTGCGGGAGAAAGGGACCTGGGGGTCCTGGTGGACAGCAGGATGATGATGAGTCAGCAATGGTCCCTTGCTGCAAGAGGGCCAACAGCCTCCTGTGATGGATCAGAAAGGGAATGGTTAGCAGATCAAGAGAGGTTCTCCTCCCCCTCTACTCCACCCTAGTGAGACCACATCTGGAGTATTGTGTCCTCGGTTCAAGGACGACACAGAACTGCTGGAGAGAGTCTAGTGCAGAGCTACAAAGATGATGAAGGGAGTGGAACATCTCCCTGATGAGGAGAGTTTGAGGGAGCTGGGTCTCTTTAGCTTGGAGAAGAAGAGATTGAGGGGTGAAAAGCCATCCCATTCATGTTGATAAATACATGAAGGGTGGGTGTCAGGAGGATGGAGCCAGGCTCTGCTCAGCGGCATCTAATGATAGGACAAGGGGCAATGGGTGTGAGCTAGAACATAGGAGGTTCCACATCAATATGAGAAGGATCTTTTTTATGGTGAAGGTGACAGAGCACTCAAACAGGCTGCCTCAGGGTAGGTTGTGAAGTCTCCTTCTCTGGAGATGTTAAAAACCCGCCTGGATATGTTCCTGTGTGATTGGATCTAGGTGATCCTGCTGTGGCGGGGGGATTGAACTAGATGATCTTTCAAGGTCCCTTCCAACCCCTAAAGTTCTGTGATTCTCTGACAGGATTGCTAACAACAGCTAACTACCCCACACATCAGAATTCACAGTAGCAAAACCACCTTCTCTTCAGGTCCAGCCATTTCCTGGAAATGCCTCATTCATATTCAAGTGGCACCCACATCCAAGCGAGACACCCCAGGTGTTGTGACTAGCAAGCACTGTAAGTACGAAAACCCCTCTCATCTTTGCGTATACGTCGCACGTTTCAAGTAGACATGACAGCAAATGACTTTGCATGGGAAAGAGACCTGGCGTAACACCAGTTAGAGAAGTCTGCCAAAGAATCGCTGTGTTTACATTGGCCTGATGCTTTTCAGACTCTGCTATCGCTGACTGAAGTCCCCGCCAAGAAGATTGTGAAATGGGGAGTTGCTTCAGAGCACCGCGTCTTGGTTTGCTTTCATGGGTTTACCTTTCGAAAAGCCGTAAAGCTGTCGAGAGAAAGCCTGTCTGTGTGAAAAGAGAGCTAATTGTTGCTCTGTTGGCTCATAAAAGGTTGGGCTGCCATGAGATTGCTTCTGATGAGTCAGTCCAGGTTTGGGCTTTTCCTCTTTAGCATTCTTTCAAAAGTAAACCACTAACTTTAATAGAATCATTAGGGATTGGAAGAGACCTTGAAAGATCATCTAGTCCAATCCCCTTGACACAGCAGGATCACCTCAACCAAGTCACACAGGATGTGTCCAGGTGGGTTTTAAATGTCTCCAGTGAAGGAGACTCCACAACCCTCCTGGGCAGTCCATTCCAGTGCTCCATCACCCTCCCTGTGAACCTGTGAAGAAGTTACTTCTCATATTTATGTGGAAGCTCCTATGTTCCAGCTCACACCCACTGCCCTTTGTCCTATCAGTAGGTGAAAGAGCAAAGCCTGGCTCCATCCTCCTAACACCCATCCTCCATATATTTATATACAATAATAAGGTCACCCCTCAGTCTCCTCTTCTCCAAGCTGAAGAGACCCAGCTCCCTCAGCCTCTCCTCATAAGGGAGGAGCTCCACTTCATCATCCTTGCTGCCCCACGCTGGGCTCCCTCCAGCAGCTCCACATCCATCTTGAACTGAGGGGCCCCTACTTGTGAAGGTGACTGAGCACTGGAAGGGGCTGCTCTGGGGGGTTGTTGTAGTCGCCTTCTCTGAAGATGTTTAAAACCCATCCAGGGATGGAGACTCAACCAGCACCCTGGGCAGCCCATTCCAGTGCCTGATCACTCTTTCCAAGAAGAAGATTTTCCTGATGTCCAATCTAACCCTCCCCTGTTGGATCTTGAAGCCCTTCCCTCTGGTTCTGTCACTAAATACCTTCTCATTAACCTGTGAGAAGAAACCAACACCAGCATCTCTACAACACCCTTTCAGATAGCTGTGGAGAGAAATTACTCCACACTACAATGAACTATCAATCTGTTTACTACATTGGAGTTAATATTCCCATTTATCTTAAACTATTTAAGACCATTTTAGCTATCAAACTCCTGTTCCATGGAGGAATACTCCAGCAAATTCATAGAATCATTAGGGATTGGAAGGGACCTCGAAAGGTCATCCAGTCCAATCCACAGCAGGATCACCTAGACCAAGTCAGAGTCAGTCAGGGTTAGAAGGGACCACAATTCCTTAAGCACGGACTTGCTCCTGGGTACATCTGTCATCCCACCACTACTCGTGGGCTTCAAATTAAAGAGCTGTTTAAATTCTATTTCCTCTGAGGCACCAAATTACAGATAATTCCACCTAAGTGATGAAAATTACTTGAAGTGAGCTAATAAAAACAGAGGCAGGCTTGTTTAAGCTTCCTGTTGAACTGACGCTCTGATGTGCCCCGGTGTTAGGTTGGAAGCCAACACAGACTATCAAACAACGTTGCTCCTAGCGTTCAGTTCAAAGGCATCGTTCCTCTGGCTCTTTTTCAAGTACTTAAGAGCACACAGACTTCTAATGATATTAAAACACAGCGGTGCTGTGTGAAAGGCGCTTTCTGAGAATCACCCCTGCTATAAAACACTAGAATTACAAGACAAGCAGTGGAGTCAGTGTCAGAGAGAAATGCGAGTCCCCAGGGGCCAGATTCTATTTGCAATCACATTTAACACGTTTTGGACGAGATGAACTTTCGAGGTCCCTTCCAACCCCTAATGATACTATGATTAATACCGGGCCCAAAAGGCATCCCAGGAAACAGCTGGGTGAAGGAACACTTGGGGTTTGTGTTTTCATAGTCGGGTGTTTTGTACAAGTGGAAATTGCATAGAATCACACAGGAGAGAAAACTGGGGAGGGCATAAAATTAACAGAATTAAATAATTAAAAAACTAACAACATTTTTAAAATCTCTGCTTGATACCTTTGAGCCCTGTCGTACTGTGCAGCACGGAAACTGCTCATCGGGTACTCACAGCATCACAGAATGACTGAGGCTGGAGAAGCCCTCTGAGCTCATCCAGCCCAGACCAAGACCTAACATCACCACAGCAGCCAGACCAGGGCACTCAGGGCCACAGCCAGGCTGGCCTTCAACACCTCCAGGGATAGAGACTCCACCACTGCCCTGGGCAGTCCATTCCAGTGTCTGATCACCCTTTCCATGAGGAAGGGCTTCTTAACATCCAACCTAACCCTCTCCTGGCAGCTTCAGGCCCTGCCCTCTCATCGTGTTGCTCATTGCCTGAGAGAAGAGCCTGACCCCCACCTGACTACAACCTCCCTTCAGGGAGTTGGAGAGAGGGAGACAGTCACCCTGAGTCCCCTCTTCTCCAGGCTAAACACCCCCAGCCCCCTNCTTCAGGCCCTGCCCTCTCATCGTGTTGCTCATTGCCTGAGAGAAGAGCCTGACCCCCACCTGACTACAACCTCCCTTCAGGGAGTTGGAGAGAGGGAGACAGTCACCCTGAGTCCCCTCTTCTCCAGGCTAAACACCCCCAGCCCCCTCAGCCTCTCCTCATCAGACTTACCCTCCTCTGGACCTGCTCCAGCCCCTCAATCTCTTTCTTGAAGTGCAGGGCCCAGCGCGAGGCCTCCCCACTGCTCCAGGCGAGGCCTCCCCACTGCTCCAGGCGAGGCCTCCCCACTGCAGGCAGAGGTTATATTAAACAACCCACAACATTGAAACACACGACAGGAGAAGACCACATTCCTGGTGAAGCCGAATGCCCTTGTGAACACTCCATGCACAGCCCGGCCTGCCTCAGACGCTGTCCTCACAAGGGACATCGCACTCACACGCCTTTCCCTGGGACACAAGTGAACCGTCTGAAACTGTAAGTGGTATCTGGCAGCCTCCTCAGGTTGACCTTCCAGGGCTTCTCTATACGTAAGAATTATCCAAAGCACGCTTCCAAATTTTTAAAGACACCATATCAAATGTTCGGTCTCCAAAATACAAATTCAGTTGTTAACTCCTTTCCAAATGAACCATGTGAGTGCTTGAGGAACAAGTATCAGCAGATGTTCACTCTCTTTCTTCCTCTCTACTTCCCTGCTCTGACTTTTTGCCTCCCCTCTCTGTTCATTTTTTTCAGCCCTGTGGTTAAAATGTAAAAGAACTAACTCATCACAGAGTCACAGAACATTAGGGACTGGAAGGGACCTCAAAAGGCCATCCAGTCCAATCCCCCTGCCACAGCATGATCCCCTAGATCCACTCACACAGGAACATGTCCAGGCAGGTTTTAAATGCCTCCACAAACACCTGGGCAGCCCCTTCTAGTGCTTCATCACCCTCACTGGGAAGAAGTTCCTTCTCATATTGATGTGGAACCTCCTGTGTTCCAACTCACACCCATTGCCCTTTGCCCTATCATTAGATGCCACTGAGCACAGCCTGGCTCCATCCTTCCTGTCCTATCATTAGATGCCACTGAGCAGAGACTGGCTCCATCCTCCTGAAACCCATCCTTCATGTATTTATCAACACGACTGAGATGTCTTTTCACCCCTCTGTCTCCTCTTCTCCAAGCTAAAGAAACCCAGCTCCCTCAGCCTTTCTTCATCAGGGAGATGTTCCACTCCATCATCCTCACTGCTCTATGCTGGACTCCCTCCAGCTAGATGACACTGGGATAAGCCCAGCTCATTTTCTGTCCTGCTTGCCTTTGCTGACCCCTTTCTTGAACGTTTGTCTCCTTTTGTCCTTGAAAAAACGGGGTAAGTGAGTAGCAACAGAAAATCTAGGAAGCTCAAACCTTCAGAACTGTCTTTTCTTATCCCAGAACAACTGTAACTGCTTTTACTATAACCCAGAAGACTGCCAAAGGAGGGAATTTCCCTGTAAAAACTCCGTGCAGCAGAAACAGAGAGGGATAATGTTTAGCAGCAATTTTTACTCCATTTTTCAAGCAATTAACCATATTCCCTTTTTCCTGGGTCTGTAATCAACGGATGGATGTGGAATGCTGCTTATTACAATGGGAGCTTGCCAGCAATAACTTGAGACAAAACCCCAGACCATGCTCCACTGTTTATGCTGTGAACGCAAGCGTGGGTTATGTTAATGTCTTATCTTCTGTTGGGCCCCAGACACCCTGCATCAAACACAGCACCTCATGTTGCTACGTAAAGTTAGACCTAGCTTGCTCTGTCGTGGGGTATCACCATATATGAGCAGCTTCCCAGCTGCTCATGGGCTTGATGCGACCTGACCGTTGGCATCTATGAAGCCCTCCGTGCTACGAGTGCCTCGGGCTCTCGCTGGGGTAATGTCAGCTCAGGCACTTCAGGCAATTCCAAGAAAGACATTTCCAAGAACTTTGATTTAAAAGTGCTGAGACAAGGAGTGAAGCAAGATGTGATACAGAGGCTGACTGGGCAAGATCCCACGGGGCACAGATCCTGCGCAAAGAAGGGTAAGCAAATCCATAATTTATCATAACACGCTCTCATGCGGAGGCTGAGTTAAGGTGACCCTGGGAACTCACAATTCTTAGATGCTGTAGTTTAGAAATGCTCGAGTTATGGGTGTGAGCTGGAACACAGGAGGTTCCACATCAATATGAGATGGAACTTCTTCCTGGTGAGGGTGACAGTACTGGAAGGGGCTGCCCAGGGGGGTTGTGGAGTCTCCTTCTCTGGAGACTTTTAAAACCCACCTGGATGTGTTCCTGTGAGACTTTGTCTAGGTGATCCTGCTGTTGCAGGAGGATTGGACTAGATGATCTTTTGAGGTCCCTTCCAATCCCTAATGTTCTGCCATTCTATGACTTATAGGGTTCTTTTGATGTGGTCCTTTGCTAGATATTATCTTCGAAGACTTTGCTGTTAGAGAAGGAAACAACAAACTTTCTCTTCTTTGTCATGAAAATGAACCTTTTAGCAGGTTGGGAATCTTAAGGTAGGGTTCTTTTTTGTGCCTGACAATGCCATCTCTTCATACTGGTTCTGCACTGAGAATAAATGGCTGGTTAAACTACTGAATCACAGAATTAGACCACATCTGGAATCTTCTGTCCAGTTCTGGGCCCCTCAGTTCCAGCAGGATACAGAACTGCTGCAAGAGAGTCCAGCACAGAGCCACAGAGATGATGAAGAGAGTAGAACTCCTCCCTGCTGAGGAAAGGCTGAGGGGGCTGGGTCTCTTGAGCTTGGAGAAAAGGAGACTGAGGGGCAACCTCATTAATGTCTAAGTATGTGAATAGTGGGTGTCAGGAGGATGGAGCCAGGCTCTGCTCAGTGTCATCTAATGATAGGACAAGGGGCAGTGGGTGTGAGCTGCAACAAAGGAGGTTCCACATCAATATGAGATGGAATTCTTCCTAGATGACAGAGCCCTGGAAGGGGCTGCCCAGGGGGGTTGTGGAGTCTCCTTCTCTGGAGACATTTAAAACCCACCTGGACATGTTCCTGTGTGACTGTATCTATGTGATCCTGCTCCAGCAGGGGGATTGGACTAGATTTTTTCAAGTCTCTTCCAATCCCTAATGTTCTGTGATTCTGTGAATTACGGAGGCTGGAAAAGATCTCCAAGATCATCAAGTCCAGCCTATGATTTGAAATCCATAGGAAATCATATTAACAGGAAACCAATACTACTGATGGAGTCTTTCCAAAAGAAGTTATCACTCAGCAAAAACATTTTAAAATTTAATTAAGAAAAAAAAGGAGATTCTTTAGGTTTTGCCTGTCATGGAAAAATCTTGTGAAACTGCTTCATAAATCTTGTCCCTGCTTAAACAGGCACTCGTCAGACCCAGGCAATTTGGCCAATGTTTTGTTTATAAAAGAGAACCTTGAAAAGCTTCTCCTGTTTTTGTAATTACATGGTGAAATGAAGGAAGGGTTTCTTTTTCCTGAGCCTTGTCTCTCTCCCCTGTTTACTAGTTTGCTGTGAGGAAAAAAAAGAGGCTCAATACTTCTGTCTCTAAACACAAATGAGACCTCAGTCCCCACGAGTTTGAGTTTCTTCAACTTCTCTTCATACACCTCAAACACAGTCACTCACAAGGCAGTGGGCATCTCTAACATCTTCAGGGCTTCCTTAAGGGCCAGTTCACTGCTCCATGTGTTTCCAGGCCAGGGTGCCAATTCCTACAGCCCACAGATGGGAGACTCTTCCTTTCAGCAAACAATGGATTTGAGGTGGGACCTTTCCTCCACTGATCTCCAAGGTTTTAAACTCCCACTTCCTCTCCATTCAATCCAATTGCCCTGCTAGAGCAGAATCATGTAGATCAGGTCACACAGGAACACATCCAGGTGGGTTTTAAACATCTCCAGAGAAGGAGACTCCGCAACCCCCCTGGGCAGCTTGTTCCAGTGCTCTGTCACCCTCACTGGGAAGAAGCTCCTTCTCAGATTGATGTGGAACCTTCTATGTTCCAGCTCACACCCACTGCCCATTGTCCTAGCACTACATGATGCTGAGCAGAGCCTGGCTCCATCCTCCTGACACCCACCCTTCACATATTTCTAGACATAATAAGGTTACCCCTGAGTCTTGAGAAGTGCCTTGGTGAGTTGAACAAGAGCCTGAGGTACCAGGTGTGTTACAGCACAGACCCCATTTGTCTCCACTGTGCGTGCACTTATGATCCTGTGTGTCTTGGTCTAGGTGAGCCTGCTGTGCCAGGGGGATTGGACTGGATGGTCTTTCAAGGTCCCTTCCAGTCCCTCATGTTCTGTGATTCTGTGAAGGCTCTCATGAGGGAGGAGACCTAGACCCACTCCAGACTTCTCATGAAAGCTGAGAGTTAAAGCAGCTATGTCCAGATGAACTTAGGGTGATGAAAGGCCACAAACCAAGTGCAACAAACAGCTGCCAGTAGCACAAGGAGCTGTGAAATAGGTAACAAGAACAACCAGAAAGAAGCAAAGCTACTGTGGTTTCCAGTGGTCAGAGTGCTACTGAGAGAAGGAAGAACTTGCTGCTTTCTTACCTTCCTCCAGGTGATCCTGCTGCAGCAGGGGGATTGGACT